>WNGS01001519.1:0-10050 GCA_020271785.1 Procambarus virginalis
GTGGGGCAGGGTGATGGTGGTGGTGATGGTCTGTGTTCTACATGAATGTAGAACACAGACCATCACTAGCAGGATGGTGTAAAAAGGGATTTTGATGTGAATTCAGAATATAATTTATTTCAAAATATTCTAAGCAAAGTACAGAAAGTAGTATCCGTACAAATTGAATAGATCAAATACTAATGACCCGAAAAGAAGAACAAAGGATCTGAAGAGCTTTTTAGGTAGAAAAGAGCTTAGTGCAAAAGGATTAAGAATGGGGAAGTCAGTTAGAACAAGAATTCGCTCAACTGGTTAGAAATGTTAAAAAAGAGATAAGGAGAGCTAAAAGAAACTATAAAGTTCGTATCAAGCCAAGTAAAGACAAACCCTAAGTTTTTTTCAGTTATATCGAACAAAGCTTAGGGAAAGGATAGGTCCATTAAAAACCAAGACAGGTCAGATATCTGATAACAACGAAGAGATGAGGGTATTTTTATTATATTTTGTCTCTATATTACTAAAGAAAACTAACTCTATGCCTTGAGCCAAACAATTGTGTGTGTGTGTGTGTGTGGACGAGGACAGGTTGACTAGTCTAACAGTTACCAGGGAGGGTTATATTAAACAAATAGTAAAACTCAACCAAACAAATCCCCAGGGCCGGATGAAGTGTTGCCAGGGTGCGCTTAAAGAATGCAAGGACGAGCTTTCCGAGCCACTGTCTACCATATTTAATCAATCATTAGAGTCAGGCAGAGTGCCAGAGTGGCGGAAGGTGGCTAATGTGGGACCAACTTCAAGAAAGGAGATAGATCACTTACGTCAAATTATCGGCCAATTAGCCTAACGTCTATTGTGGGAAAGTTACTTGAATCGATCATTGCAAATACAATTCGTCTTCATCTTGAAAACAAATTAATAAATGATTCTCAACATGGTTTTATAAATGGCCGTTCATGTTTAACAAATTTGCTATCTATTATTCCAGCATAGTTGAGGCAGTTGATAGTGGTAAGGATTGTGTGTTGTGAACCTTTACTTTAGCAAAGCTTTTGATACAGTGCCACATGAAAGACTGATTAAAAAGATAGAGGCTCATGGTATTGGGGTGTATATTAAGCTGGATTAGTCTATACCAAACATAAGAACATTAGAATAAAGGTAACTGCAGAAGGCTTATTGGCCCATACGATCAGCTCCTAGTTATAACTACCCAATCCCACTCATACATGTCCAACCCTCGCTTGAAACAATCAAGGGACCCACTTCTACCACGCTTCGCGGTAATTGGTTCCACAAATCAACAACCCCTGTTACCGAACCAGTATTTACCAAGTCTTTCCTGAATTTAAACCTATCTTTTGTACCAATTGCTTAGTGTTCTGTGCTTGTGTTGATACTTTTAATACTCTATTAAAAAATCAAAATGTTTATTCAGTAAGTATATACATACAAGGTGAGATACAAATATTGATGGATTTATAGATAGAGCTAGTACATACAATGCCTAAAGCCATTATTACTCAAGCGTTTCGGGCAGGAGGGCTATTAATTCTCATTTCGTTCTGAGTATATATCTAAAACAATAACAATACAACTAATTGAGCCCTGTTCACCTAGCAGTAAATATGCACCTGGGAGTTAGACGCTGCCACGGCCTGCTTCCTGGATGTCTGTGTATGTGTGAAAAAAAAAGAAGTTTGTAGTTAGTAACAGTTGATTGATTGACAGTGAGGAGCGCCCGAAAAAGCAGACCTCATCCCCTTACAAGCACATTTGGTGAATACAACTAGGTCAATACAACTAGATCAATACAACTAGATCAATGCAACTAGATCAATACAACTAGGTCAATACAACTAGGTCAATACAACTAGATCAATACAACTAGGTCAATACAACTAGATCAATACAACTAGACCAATACAACTAGATTAATACAACTAGATCAATACAACTAGATCATACAACTAGATCAATACAACTAGACCAATACACTAGATCAATACAACTAGATCAATACAACTAGATCAATACAACTAATCAATACAACTAGACCAATACAACTAGATCAATACAACTAGATCAATACAACTAGATCAATACAACTAGATCAATACAACTAGATCAATACAACCAGGTCAATACAACTAGATCAATACAACCAGGTCAATACACACACAACACCCAGGTCATTACACCCGAGGAGGCCAGAGGCGACCCATCAGCCAGGTGCCATGACTGACGTCTCAGGACCGGGCTCACTTAGAGGCACCTCCTGACACTGTGAGTGATCTTAACGTGCCGCCACAACTGCCACGCTCCCAACTGCCCTCCACACCTAATTGGCTTCTTTGTCATGACGGGGCTCTCGACACCCTTGTTGGCACCGTCATGTTGGTAGTACTGTTGGCACCGTTAATGTTGGTGGTACTGTTGGCACTGTATTGTTGGTGGTACTGTTGGCACCGTTAATGTTGTGGGTACTGTTGGCACCGTTAATGTTGGTGGTACTGTTGGCACCGTTAATGTTGGTGTACTGTTGGCACTGTTATGTTGGTGGTACTGTTGGCACTGTTATTGTTGGTGGTACTGTTGGCACCGTTAATGTTGGTGGTACTGTTGGCACCGTTAATGTTGGTGGTACTGTTGGCACCGTTAATGTTGGTAGTACTGTTGGCACTGTTAATGTTGGTGTACTGTTGGCACCGTTAAGTTGGTGGTTACTGTTGGCACCGTTATGTTTGGTGTACTGTTGGCACCGTTAATGTTGGTGACTGTTGGCACCGTTAATGTTGGTGGTACTGCTGGCACTGTTAATGTTGGTGGTACTGTTGGCACCGTTAATGTTGGTGGTACTGTTGGCACCGTTAATGTTGGTGGTACTGTTGGCACCGTTAATGTTGGTGGTACTGTTGGCACCGTTAATGTTGGTGGTACTGTTGGCACCGTTAATGTTGGTGGTACTGTTGGCACCGTTAATGTTGGTGGTACTGTTGGCACCGTTAATGTTGGTGGTACTGTTGGCACCGTTATGTTGGTGGTACTGCTGGCACCGTTAATGTTGGTGGTACTGCTGGCACTGTTAATGTTGGTGGTACTGTTGGCACCGTTAATGTTGGTGGTACTGTTGGCACCGTTAATGTTGGTGGTACTGTTGGCACCGTTAATGTTGGTGGTACTGTTGGCACCGTTAATGTTGGTGGTACTGTTGGCACCGTTAATGTTGGTGGTACTGTTGGCACGTTAATGTGGTGGTACTGTTGGCACCGTTAATGTTGGTGGTACTGTTGGCACCGTTAATGTTGGTGGTACTGTTGGCACCGTTAATGTTGGTGGTACTGTTGGCACCGTTAATGTTGGTGGTACTGTTGGCACCGTTAATGTTGGTAGTACTGTTGGCACCGTTAATGTTGGTAGTACTGTTGGCACCGTTAATGTTGGTAGTACTGTTGGCACTGTAATGTTGGTAGTACTGTTGGCACCGTTAATGTTGGTAGTACTGTTGGCACCGTTAATGTTGGTAGTACTGTTGGCACCGTTAATGTTGGTAGTACTGTTGGCACCGTTAATGTTGGTAGTACTGTTGGCACCGTTAATGTTGGTGGTACTGTTGGCACCGTTAATGTTGGTGGTACTGTTGGCACCGTTAATGTTGGTGGTACTGTTGGCACTTAATGTTGGTGGTACTGTTGGCACCGTTAATGTTGGTGGTACTGTTGGCACCGTTAATGTTGGTGGTACTGTTGGCACTTAATGTTGGTGGTACTGTTGGCACTTAATGTTGGTGGTACTGTTGGCACCGTTAATGTTGGTGGTACTGTTGGCACTGTTAATGTTGGTACTGTTGGCACCGTTAATGTTGGTAGTACTGTTGGCACCGTTAATGTTGGTGGTACTGTTGGCACTGTTAATGTTGGTGGTACTGTTGGCACTGTTAATGTTGGTGGTACTGTTGGCACCGTTAATGTTGGTGGTACTGTTGGCACTGTTAATGTTGGTGGTACTGTTGGCACCGTTAATGTTGGTGGTACTGTTGGCACCGTTAATGTTGGTAGTACTGTTGGCACCGTTAATGTTGGTGGTACTGTTGGCACTGTTAATGTTGGTGGTACTGTTGGCACTGTTAATGTTGGTACTGTTGGCACCGTTAATGTTGGTGGTACTGTTGGCACTGTTAATGTTGGTAGTACTGTTGGCACCGTTAATGTTGGTAGTACTGTTGGCACCGTTAATGTTGGTGGTACTGTTGGCACTGTTAATGTTGGTGGTACTGTTGGCACCGTTAATGTTGCAGACACGGGAGACACGGCAGACACGGCCAGGACACGGCAGACACGGCCAGGACACGGCAGACACGGCCAGGACACGGCAGACACGGCCAGGACACGGCAGACACGGTCAGGACACGGCAGACACGGCCAGGACACGGCAGACACGGCCAGGACACGGCAGACACGGCCAGGACACGGCAGACACGGCCAGGACACGGCAGACACGGTCAGGACACGGCAGACACGGCCAGGACACGGCCAGGACACGGCCAGGACACGGCAGACACGGTCAGGACACGGCAGCCACGGTCAGGACACGGCAGACACGGTCAGGACACGGCAGACACGGTCAGGACACGGCCAGGACACGGCAGACACAGCAGACACGGCCAGAACACAGCAGACACGGTCAGGACACAGCAGACACGGCCAGGACACAGCAGACACGGCCAGGACACGGCAGACACGGCCAGGACACGGCAGACACGCCCAGGACACGGCAGACACGGTCAGGACACGGCAGACACGGCCAGGACACGGCAGACACGGCCAGGACACGGCAGACACGGCCAGGACACGGCAGACACGGCCAGGACACGGCAGACACGGTCAGGACACGGCAGACACGGCCAGGACACGGCCAGGACACGGCCAGGACACGGCAGACACGGTCAGGACACGGCAGCCACGGTCAGGACACGGCAGACACGGTCAGGACACGGCAGACACGGTCAGGACACGGCCAGGACACGGCAGACACAGCAGACACGGCCAGAACACAGCAGACACGGTCAGGACACAGCAGACACGGCCAGGACACAGCAGACACGGCCAGGACACGGCAGACACGGCCAGGACACGGCAGACACGGCCAGGACACGGCAGACACGGCCAGGACACGGCAGTCACGGCCAGGACACGGCAGTCACGGCCAGGATACAGCAGACACGGCCAGGACACGGCAGACACGGCCAGGACACGGCAGACACGGCCAGGACACGGCAGACACGGCCAGGACACGGCAGACACGGCCAGGACACAGCAGACACGGCCAGGACACAGCAGACACGGCCAGGACACAGCAGACACGGCCAGGACACAGCAGACACGGCCAGGACACAGCAGACACGGTCAGGACACAGCAGACACGGTCAGGACACAGCAGACACGGTCAGGACACGGCCAGGACACGGCAGACACAGCAGACACGGCCAGGACACGGTCAGGACACAGCAGACACGGCCAGGACACAGCAGACACGGCCAGGACACAGCAGACACGGCCAGGACACGGCAGTCACGGCCAGGACACGGCAGACACGGCCAGGACACGGCAGACACGGCCAGGACACGGCAGACACGGCCAGGACACGGCAGACACGGCCAGGACACAGCAGGCACGGCCAGGACTCGGCAGACACGGCCAGGACACGGCAGACACGGCCAGGACACGGCAGACACGGTCAGGACACGGCAGACACGGTCAGGACACAGCAGACATGGTCAGGACACAGCAGACACGGTCAGGACACAGCAGACACGGTCAGGACACAGCAGACACGGTCAGGACACAGCAGACACGGTCAGGACACGGCCAGGACACGGCAGTCACAGCAGACACGGTCAGGACACAGCAGACACGGCAGACACGGCAGACACAGCAGACACGGCCAGGACACGGCAGTCACGGCCAGGACACGGCAGACACGGCCAGGACACGGCAGACACGGCCAGGACACGGCAGACACGGCCAGGACACGGCAGACACGGCCAGGACACGGCAGACACGGCCAGGACACGGCAGACACGGCCAGGACACGGCAGACACGGCCAGGACACGGCCAGGACACGGCCAGGACACGGCAGACACGGCCAGGACACGGCCAGGACACGGCAGACACGGCCAGGACACGGCAGACACGGCTAGGACACGGCAGACACGGCCAGGACACGGCAGACACGGCCAGGACACGGCAGACACGGCCAGGACACAGCAGACATGGTCAGGACACGGTCAGGACACGGCCAGGACACGGCCAGGACACGGCAGACACGGCCAGGACACGGCCAGGACACGGCCAGGACACGGCAGACACGGCCAGGACACGGCAGACACGGCCAGGACACGACCAGGACACGGCAGACACGGCCAGGACACGGCAGACACGACCAGGACACGGCAGACACGGCCAGGACACGGCAGACACGGCCAGGACACGGCCAGGACACGACCAGGACACTTCAGACACAGCAGACACGGCAGACAAAGCCGACTTTACACATGCAAGTCCCAATAAAAGAATATGTCAGGGAGGAAATCATTGAAGCAATAATTTTCAAAACCAATATTTTTCTTATTTTTATTTAATTACCTTACTTGGTGCGCTGTTGAGACCGTCAAAGTGGTTGGGCATCATTCCTGCCCCCCGACCCTTCCCTAATCTTTATCCTGACCCCTTCCATGTGCTACATAGTCGTAATGGCTTGGCGCTTTCCCTTGATAGATCCCTCCCTCCCTCCCATTGCCACTACGTATAAAATATGTCCTCTTAACCCAACCAGAAACATACAGCCTCAGGCGGTCTACTTAAACAATCGAGCCCCAAGCTTATAAAACGTTGATATATTTCAGCTGGTAGATCTCATGGTAGGTTAGGTTAGTAACGTTCGTGACCATACAGTACACTTTATGTGTTCGTAATTACCTAAGTGTAGTTACAGGATGAGAGCTATGCTCGTGGTGTCCCGTCTTCCCAGCACTCTTTGTCATATAACGCTTTGAAACTACTGACGGTCTTGGCCTCCACCACCTTCTCACCTAACTTGTTCCAACCGTCTACCACTGTAACCCAAAGTCACCTAGTTGTTGTACTCACCTAGTTGTGCTTGCGGGGGTTCAGCTCTGGCTCTTTGGTCCCGCCTCTCAACTGTCAATCATCTGGTGTACAGGTTCCTGAGCCTATTGGGCTCTATCATATCTACATTTGAAACTGTGTATGGAGTCAGCCTCCACCACATCACTGCTAATGCATTCCATCCGTTACCTACTCTGATACTGAAAAAGTTTCTTCTAACGTCTCTGTGGCTCATGTGGGTACTCAGTTTCCACCTGTGTCCCCTTGTTCGCGTCCCACCAGTGTTGAATAGTTTATCCTTGTTTACCCGGTCGATTCCTCTGAGGGTTTTGTAGGTTGTGATCATGTCTCCCCCTTACTCTTCTGTCTTCCAGTGTCGTAAGGTGCATTTCCCGCAGCCTTTCCTCGTAACTCATGCCTCTTAGTTCTGGGACTAGTCTAGTGGTATACCTTTGGACTTTTTTCAGCTTCGTCTTGTGCTTGACAAGGTACGGGCTCCATGCTGGGGCTGCATACTCCAGGATTGGTCTTACATATGTGGTGTACAAGATTCTGAATGATTCCTTACACAGGTTCCTGAAGGCTGTTCTGATGTTAGCCAGCCTCGCATATGCCGCAGACGTTATTCTTTTTATGTGGGCTTCAGGAGACAGGTTTGGTGTGATATCAACTCCTAGATCTTTCTCTCTGTCCGTTTCATTAAGTACTTCATCTCCTATTCTGTATCCTGTGTCTGGCCTCCTGTTTCCACTGCCTAGTTTCATTACTTTGCATTTACTCGGGTTGAACTTCAACAGCCATTTGTTGGACCATTCACTCAGTCTGTCTAGGTCATGTTGTAGCCTCCTACTATCATCCTCATCGTGTGTGTGTGTGTGTGTGTGTGTGTGTGTGTGTGTGTGTGTGTGTGTGTGTGTGTGTGTGTGTGTGTGTGTTCCTGAGGAAGATGGAGTGTTGCGTGCGCTCGTTCACGCGCGCGTGCGCCCAGTATAATCTTTATTGGAATCTGCTCAATGAAAATTAAATAAGGAATTAGCCTATAAAATTATACTTTCCTCCCCAAGCCGAGAGCTCGCGGCCTCGTAAATGACATCATAAAACATTTTTTCCCCAAATGAGTTACCCAGCCGATGGGAAAGTGACGTCACGAATATTGTTTTTTTGCATGAGCAATGAGGCAGTGTTTCAGGCCACACAGTAATTACCTCACCACCAATGAGGCAGTGTTTCAGGCCACACAGTAATTACCTCACCACCAATGAGGCAGTGTTTCAGGCCACACAGTAATTACCTCACCACCAATGAGGCCCGGTTTCTTAAGGTCCCCCAACGTCAAGAAAACGTTCTATGTAATGTGCCTTCTCCTAACCTACCAGAGGACCCAAAACAGAAAACGGGGCAGTGCGTCACTTTCACCAGCCGCTTCTATTGTCTAGTACGACCCAGGAAGGAAGGGAAGAAGGAATTATCAGGGGAAAGCTCCAAGTCATTACGACTATATATAGCACTTGGAAGGGGTCAGGATAAGGCTTTGGGATGGGACGGGGGAAGGAATGGTGCCCAACCACTTGTGGACGGTCGGGGATTGAACGCCGACCTGCATGAAGTGAGACCGACGCTCTACCGTCCAGAGTGAATATAATGTGTTGGGTGAACTTTAGTGGGGGGAGGGTGGGGTGGGGAAGAGCCTGGGGGGAGGGGGGAGCCTGGGGGGGCGCCGACCCCAACCCCTTTGAGTCACCCTGCAAGATCGTCCCAACTGCCCGGCCTTTAACCCTGATGCTGTTGTTGTTGTTTTATATTCAACTACTGAGACCAGAAGTGGCAAGTAGCACGGGCTATGGTGATCCCAGAGTGGACGTGCCCGGCACACGAGCAGGGCAAGTAGCACGGGCTATGGTGATCCCGGAGTGGACGTGCCCGGCACACGAGCGGGGCAAGTAGCACGGGCTATGGTGATCCCGGAGTGGACGTGCCCGGCACACGAGCGGGGCAAGTAGCACGGGCTATGGTGAGCCCGGAGTGGACGTGCCCGGCACAGGAGCGGGGCAAGTAGCACGGGCTATGGTGAGCCCGGAGTGGACGTGCCCGGCACAGGAGCGGGGCAAGTAGCACGGGCTATGGTGAGCCCGGAGTGGACGTGCCCGGCACACGAGCGGGGCAAGTAGCACGGGCTATGGTGATCCCGGAGTGGACGTGCCCGGCACACGAGCGGGACAAGTAGCACGGGCTATGGTGAGCCCGGAGTGGACGTGCCCGGCACACGAGCGGGGCAAGTAGCACGGGCTATGGTGATCCCGGAGTGGACGTGCCCGGCACACGAGCGGGGCAAGTAGCACGGGCTATGGTGATCCCGGAGTGGACGTGCCCGGCACACGAGCGGGACAAGTAGCACGGGCTATGGTGATCCCGGAGTGGACGTGCCCGGCACACGAGCGGGGCAAGTAGCACGGGCTATGGTGAGCCCCGTAGTGGACGTGCCCGGCACACGAGCGGGGCAAGTAGCACGGGCTATGGTGATCCCGGAGTGGACGTGCCCGGCACACGAGCGGGGCAAGTAGCACGGGCTATGGTGATCCCGGAGTGGACGTGCCCGGCACACGAGCGGGGCAAGTAGCACGGGCTATGGTGAGCCCGGAGTGGACGTGCCCGGCACACGAGCGGGGTTAACCATCAACAAACATTACGTTATATAACAAAATTAGTTAATATGTCAAAGAGACTTACCATCTTCTAAGCCTAAGATATAATCTTGATAACTGATAATATAATCATTTATTTTCTCATTAAATGCTATATTATTAAAAAACATTATATAACAATCCACCAATAAAACTGAACAGCATATACTATGACCATAGAAAATAGGTTAATGTTCACGAACAGGTAAATGTTCACGAACAGGTAAATGTTCACGAACAGGTAAATGTTCACGAACAG
>WNGS01001520.1:0-10055 GCA_020271785.1 Procambarus virginalis
ATATTTGGGAGCCAATTCCGGCGCTCTGCACATAATCGCAGTTTGAAATTTGGACTTTTATACCGAAAATATGCCAATTACTGAGAGCAGCGATGGGTCACATTTTTGCCAAACCCCCCCCCCCCCCTGCAGTTTTAAACAAATCACAAACATCCCAAATTCGACGCTTGAGCCATATTGAGGAGCCAATTCTGGCTCTCTGCACGTATTCGCAGTTTGAAATTACGAACTTTTATACCGAAAATATGCCAATTACTGAGAGTGGCGATGGGTCACATTTTGCCCAAACCCCCACTGCAGTTTTCAAAATATCCCAAACATCCCAAATTCGAAGATTGAGCCATATTTTTGAGTCAAATTCTGGCTCTCTTCACGTATTCGCAGTTGAAATTACGACTTTTTATACCGAAAATATGCCAATTACAGAGATTTGTGATTGGTCACATTTTGCCCAAAACCCACTGCAGTTTTAAAATATATCACAAACATACAAAATTCGACCTTGAACCATATTTAGAAGATAAATTCTGGCTCTCTGCACGTATTCGCAGTTTGAAATTACGAATTTTATACCGAAAATGTGCCAATTACTGAGAGCGGCGATGGGTCACGTTTGCCCAAACCTCCCTGAAGTTTTCAAAATATCCGAAACATCCCAAATTCGATCCTTAAGCCATATTTTGGAGCCAAATTCTGGCTCTCTGCACGTATTGCAGTTTGAAATTTCGAATTTTTATAACGAAATATATGCAATTACTGAAAGCGTCGATGGGTCATGTTCTGCCCAAACCTCCAAACAGTTTTCAAAACATCCGAAACATTCCAAATCTACGATTGAGCCATATTTTGGAGCCAAATTCTGGCTCTCTGCACTTATTCGCAGTTTGAAATTACGACTTTTATACCGATAGTATTCCAATTGCTGAGAGCAGCGATGGGTCACATTTTGCCCAAACCCCACTGCAGTTAAAAAAATATCACAAACAACACAAATTTGACCCTTGAGCCATATTTTGGAGCCAAATTCTGGCTCTCTTTACATATTCGCAGTTTGAAATTACGATTTTTATACCGAAAATATGCCAAATACTGAGAGCAGCGGTGGGTCATATTTTGCCCAAACCCCCACTGCAGTTTTCAAAATATCCCAAACATTCTAAATTCGACGATTGAGCTATATTTTGGAGCCAAATTTGGCTCTCTGCACTTATTCGCAGTTTGAAATTACGCCTTTTATACCGTAAATATGCCAATTCTGAGAGCAGCGAGGGGTCATTTTTCCCAAACCCCCCTGCAGTTTTAAAATATATCTCAAACATCCCAAATTCGACCTTTGAGCCATATTTTGGAGCCAAATTCTGGCTCTCTGCACGTATTCGCAGTTTGAAATTACGACTTTTTATACCCAAAATATGCCAATTACTGAGAGCGGCGATGGGTCTCATTTTGCCCAAACTCCCACTGCAGTTTTCAAAATATCCCAAACATCCCAAATTCGAAGATTGAGCCATATTTTGGAGCCAAATTCTGGCTCTCTGCACGTATTCGCAGTTTGAAATTTCGACTTTTTATACCGAAAGTATGCAAATTACTGAAAGCAGCGAGGGATTGCATTTTGCCCAAACCCTCCTGCAGTTTTCAAAATATCCCAAACAACCCAAATTCGATCCTTGAGCCATATTTTGGAGCCAATTCTGGCTCTCTGCACGTATTCGCAGTTTGAAATTACGAATTTTTATACCGAAAGTAAACCAATTACTGAGAGCGCCGATGGGTCACATTTTGCTCAAACTCCCCTGTAGTTTGAAAATATAACACAAACATCCTGTGACGGTATAGTAGTGGAGTATGGTGTTCGGCAGTCTTCCACTGGCAGATGTTAATGCTTTGTCACACATAAAACAAAAAGTAAATAAAAGAGAAAAAAAGAATGACTGCTTGTTTGATAATCTGTGGTAAGGTAAGGGAAGAGACATAAAACACAATAATAAACAATGACATTTAATAAATAAAAAAGTAAAGTAAAATAAAGACAATTCCTTGGCTGATCAAAGGGGTAAGACAACAAGTGGAAAAATAATATAAAAAAGAATGAATTTAAGTGAACAATGGGACATGGAGGACATACAATAATGAATAATAAATAAATGGTGCTGGGAATATATGGGCTAGCTATAAGCCTCTATTTGATCACACGAAGTGAGTCAACTAGGTGTTCATAGCGTGAGAGCACGAGATATTCTGACTGGTAGTGCTGCCAGTTGATCCCGACGTTGCCTTGGCGAGGAATGTGATTGGCTTAGAACTGAAGTGGTGTGTTCTCGAACGGCCAATGAGAATGCAGGAAGACTGGTAACAGCTAGTTTGGCTGGGGGAGTAGCAGTTGTTGGCGGGATCGGCGCGGTGACCAGATGTGTAGGAGTGGGGGGAGGGGGAGTTGCAGGTGCGTGGCTGGTCTTGATATATACGTTTAAGCCACTGTAAAACGTATCTTGAATATTGTGTAGAAGGTGATGATAATAAGAAAGAGCAGGCTAAATCTCTGGGAAGAGATTATCGTCACAACTCTCCCCCGAAGCCTGCGGTTCTGGTGTAGTCACGTTCACGGGAGGTAGAGTGGGAGGTGGAGCTGCCTCTACCTCATGCACTCTGGAGAGGGCGTCAGCGATGATGTTATCAGGCCCCTTGATGTAACAGATCTTTAAGTTGAAGCCTTGAAGATATAAAGCCCATCGCAGCAGACGTTGGTTATTGAATTGGGCTTGATGTAGGAATCGTAGAGGGTTGTGGTCCGAATAGATGGTAGTGGACCTAGCACCTTGCAGATATGGTGCAAAGTGTTGCAAGCTCAGGACGGTGGAAAGAAGTTCCTTCTCGATAGTGCTGTAGTTTTTCTGATGAGGCTTCAACTTGTAGCTGTAGTAGCTGACAGGTAGAACCTCCTCGCCTCATTGCTGCATTAAGACACTCCGATGCCGGTACCACTGGCGTCGACGTGGAGGATGAAAGGCTTCTTGGTATCTGGTGAGGCGAGAATAGGATTAGAACAGAGGAGGAATTTGAGTTGTCGAAAGCAACGGTTTGCTCCCTGGTCCAATTATACCGTTGCTTGGGACTGGTTAAGTTGATTAAAGGTGTTGCAACAGTGCTAAAGTTCCTCACAAACCTACGGTAATAGGAAGCCAGACCAAGGAAGCGCAGAAGCTGCTTCCTGGTAGTAGGCTGTGGATACTCTCTGATGGCTTGAGTGTGGATATTTAACGGAGCTAGGCTGCCACTCCCTTAACATGACCCAGATACCGCACTTTACCTTTGGCAAAAGTGGACTTGCCCAGATTGATGGTGAGGCCGGCTTTCAGGAGCTTGGTGAACAATCGTT
Source organism: Procambarus virginalis (assembly GCA_020271785.1). Taxonomy (NCBI): domain Eukaryota; kingdom Metazoa; phylum Arthropoda; class Malacostraca; order Decapoda; family Cambaridae; genus Procambarus; species Procambarus virginalis. Next base: position 3,380 of record WNGS01001520.1, read on the forward strand.
GCAGCTGGAGCAGGTGTTCGCTCCAGGTGTTGGATGCTACAACGATATCATCCAAATAGGCGTAGGTGTTGTCCAAGCCCTGGATGACGCGGTTGACAGCTCTCTGAAAGGTGGCTGGGGCATTGCAGAGTCCAAAGGGAAGCCGGTTATATCTGAAAAGTCCGAAAGCGGTGATAAAGGCAGACAGTTCCTTAGCTCGCTCCGTTAAACACACCTGGTAATAGCCCTTGAGTAAGTCTACTTGAGACAGGTAGCGGGCATTACCAATGGCATCAAGGATATCATCGATCCTAGGTAATGGGTATGCGTCCTTTATAGTGACGTTGTTTAGTTTCCTATAATCCGTACAAAGACGAATCTTACCGTGAGGTTTAGGAACCAAGATACATGGTGAGGCCCAGGGGGCCTCACAGGGGGCCTCACACTCACAGGGGGTAGCCAGTCCATGGTCCAAGAGGTACTGTACCTCAGCACGCATGACTTCCGTTTTACTAGGGCTGACTCGGTAGAATGGTTGGCGAATCGGCTGGGTGTCAGGTAGCAGTTGGATGTCGTGCCGAGTCACAGTACACTCTTGGGGTCATCTCGAAACAACTCCTGATGTTCTCTGATGAGCTTGATGAGTGAAGCACTATTATCGTCCTGAAAATGATTGTGAAGGTCAGTAAGGATTTCCGAATTAGAAAGCGCTGTCTCAGTGTCAGTGCTTTCGGAAGGAGAAGCAGGGAAGGTCTCACTGTGGCTGTATGGACCTGAAAAGGTTGTGAAGTTGGTTAGCACAGTGGGAGGAACACCATGGTAAAGTTTGAGCAGATTGATGTGGCACAGCTGGGTCTTCCGCCGCCTATCCGGGGTTTCGAGAACGTAGTTGAAGTTGTTCCGGCACTCTTTAACACGGTAGGGTCCTGAGAACCTGTTCTGTAAAGGAGAACCTGGGATAGGGAAATAGGCAAGAACTAAGTCTCCCGGTTTAAACTTCCTTACTTGGCAGTGCTGGTCGTAACGAGTTTTCATCCTCTCTTGGGCTTTCTGTAGGTTGTTGCTGGCAAAGGAATGGACCCTCTCTAGAAAGTGTCGGAGGTTTTGAAGATATTGGGGCACATTCTGATGCTCACTGAAGGTGGCATCACGTAGAGAATCCTTGAAAGCCTTGAGAGGTGTACGGCACTTACGTCCGTAGAGCATCTCATAAGGAGATACTCCTAGTGACTCGTTGGGAAGACTTCTGAAAATACACATGATGAGATCAAGTTGCCTATCCCAATCCTTTGAGGTCTCATTACAAAACTTTTTTAAGAGTGCCTTGATGGTCTGATGACTACGTTCAAGAGATTCCTGTGAAGCAGGATGATAGGGGCTGGACAGTACCTGTTTGATGTTGAACTCCTCCAGAGTCCGTTTGAAGAGATCACTGGTGAAGTTGGTACCACATTCGCTCTGAATCTCCCTCGGAAATCCATACTGGGTGAAGATTTTCAGTAGATTCTTCACCACTGTAGCAGCCGTAATATTTTTCACTGGAACTGCTATCGGGAATCTGGTGGTAGGACACAGGATGGCTAAGATATAGGCGTTGCCGGCAGTGGTCCGAGGCAAAGGACCAACACAGTCAATAATAAGTCTGTGGAATGGTTCCTCAGGCACCTGGATGGGTGTCAGTGGTGCTCTGGGAATGGAAACGTTCGGTTTCCCTGCCTTCTGACACACGTGGCACATTTGAACAAATTTCTTTACGTCATTAACCATACCTGGCCAGTAGTAGTCTTGGCGAATCCCATGGTATGTCTTGTTAAACCCGTAGTGTGATAGAGCTCCGTGGGCCAGGTGTAGAATCGTGGGCCGCAGGCTGGTAGGAATCACTAGTTGTTCAATGTTTGCCCAATCGTCCTCTTCCTTCAGTTTACTGGGTCTATACCTGCGATAGAGTAAGTCGTTCTCCAAGAAGAACCCAGGAACACTGTCGGATTGGGTCTCAGCCTGAAAGAATAATGGTGTCAAGGTAAGATCTTCTCTCTGTAACTTACGGAACTCCAAAGCGGTCAGATTAGGGGGTAGTTTCGAAGGGTCTTTAGGGACAGCGGTAGCAGTAGAGTCAGCTGGCTGTGGTCGTGCAGCTGGAGCACGGGTGGTCACCATAACAGGAAGAGAAACTTCATCACTCTCTTGAACCTTTGCTGGAACATGCTTAAAAATCGGGTTATCCAACACAGAGTTGCTCACCTAGGATATGTCCTTGACGATCAAGTTGGTCGGTTGTTGGTCTTCTGCCAAGTCGTTGCCTAGGAGAAGTTGCACTACAGGCATGGGAAAAGGCTTTTCCCTGACGGCGACTTGGACTTCACCGGTCACGAAGGGACAATCCAGGTGGACTCTGGCAAGAGGACAAGGAGTAGTAGCAGTAAGGTCAGTGATGAAGACAGTCTCTCCTGTGTAGGCGACGTTGGGCACAGCTGATTTCAAGACGATCGATTGTAGAGCCGCTGTGTCCCTTAAGATCTTAAGTCCGAAACGTCCCTCTGAATCTGAACCGTGGGTAGAGATAGTTCCTGGATATAGATGTTTGCTAAAGAGAGACAGATCATTAACATGAACACCAATATTCATTACAGGCTTACCGGACTTAGGAGGAGTAGGTTTAGGCTTAGTGGGTTCTGTGTTACCTTTAGATTGGGACTTACCACATTTTTCTATGGTATGTCCATAGAGTCGACAATACCTACAGTACAGTTGACAGGTACCTTGATCTGGGCTCACTTTCTCGTAACTGTACCAAGACTTCTTACTGGTAGGTTGTTCTGGTGTCAGCCGGTGGATGAGGCTGTAAGTGTCAGCTGACTTCGCGCATTTCACCAAATCGGTCTCTTCCTTGTCTGCTAAGTATAGGCGGACAGGAGGAGGTACACGCCTCAAGAATTCTTCAACCAACATGAGGTTGACAAGCTCTGGAAAAGTAGAGACATGTGCTGCCTCCAGCCATTTCATGAAATATCTCCGTTTGGTGTTAGCAAATTCTAAGAAGGTGGTGGTACTTGCCTTTACGTAGTCACGGAACTTTCGTCGGTAGCTTTCGGTAGAGAGAAGTTAGGCGTCCAACACAGCTTGCTTCAGGATGGTGTAGTCGTTTTCCGATGCCAAAGTGCTGAGTGTGACTGCTGCTCTACCTGTTAAATGTACTCGGAGAAGGGTAGCCCATTGGTCGTCAGGCCAGCTAAGTTGATTAGCAAGGGTCTCAAAAGTAGTGAAGAAAACATCAACCTCCGTTTCTATGAACGGGGGCATTAACTTACTTGCATGGGAGATATTGAAACTTGGAGGAAGACTAGCTGCAGCTTGTTGGAGTTGAGCTTGGTGTGTAGCGTCCATCGTGAATTCTCGGCCACGACAGTCTAGAGCTGTTTCTGCCTGCCGTTTGTCGTGCTCACGTTGTATCTCTAGTCGCTGTTTGTATAAGGCCAACTCACGTTCACATTCTTCTTTCTTCAGTGCGGCCTCTCGCTCTTTGAGGTGGATTTCTTCTTTCTTGAGTTGTAGAGCTTCTTTCGCCAGAGCAGCTTCACGCTCTTGTTCTTCCTTTCTGATGTTAGCTTTACGCTCTCTGATGGCAGCTGCTTCCTGTTGTTGCTCCCGCTCGATCTTAGCAAGTTCTAGCTTCAGAATATGGCTCAATCGTCGAATTTCGGATGATTGGAATATTTTGAAAACTGCAAGGAAGGTTTGGGCAAAATGCGATCCCTCGCTGCTTTCAGTAATTGGCATATTTTCGGCATAAAAAGTCGTAATTTCAAACTGCGAATAAGTGCAGAGAGCCAGAATTTGGCTGCAAAATATGGATCAAGGGTCTAATTTGGGATGTTTCAGATATTTTGAAAACTGCAGCGGGGGTTTGGGTAAAATGTGACCCATCGCCGCTCTCAGTAATTGTCATATTTTCGGTATAAAAGTCGTAATTTCAAACTGCGAATACGCATAGAGAGCCAGAATTTGGCTCCAAAATATGGCTCAAGGGTCAAATTTGTGATGTTTGTGATATTTTTTTTAACTGCAGGGGGGTTTGGGCAAAATGTGACCCATCGCTGCTCTCAGCAATTGGCATATTTTCGGTATAAAAATTCGTAATTTCAAACTGCGAATACGTGCAGAGAGCCAGAATTTGGCTCCAAAATATGGCTCAAGGGTCGAATTAGGGATGTTTCGGATATTTTGAAAACTTCAGGGAGGTTTGGGCAAAACGTGACCCATCGCCTCTCTCAGTAATTGGCTCATTTTCAGTATAAAATTCGTAATTTCAAACTGCGAATACGTGCAGAGAGCCAGAATTTATCTTCTAAATATGGTTCAAGGGTCGAATTTTGTATGTTTGTGATATATTTTAAACCTGCAGGTGGGTTTGGGCAAAATGTGACCCATTTCAAATCTCAGTAATTGGCATATTTTCGGTGTAAAAAGTCGTAATTTCAAACTGTGAATACGTGCAGAGAGCCAGAATTTGGCTAAAAAATATGGCTCAATCTTCGAATTTGGGATGTTTGGGATATTTTGAAAACTGCAGTGGGGGTTTGGGCAAAATGTGACCCATCGCCACTCCCAGTAATTGGCATATTTTCGGTATAAAAATTCGAAATTTAAAACTGCTAATACGTGCATAGAGCCTGAATTTGGCTCCAAAATATGGCTCAAGCGCCGAATTTGGGATGTTTGGGATGTTTTGAAAACTGCAGGGAGGGTTTGGGCTAAATGTGATCCATCGCCGCTTTCAGTAATTGGCATATTTTCGGTATAAAAATCGTAATTTCAAACTGCGATTACGTGCAGAGAGCCAGACTTTTGCTCCATAATATGGCTCAATCGTCGAATTTCGGATGTTTGGAATATTTTGAAAACTGCAAGGAAGGTTTGGCCAAAATGCGATCCCTCGCTGCTTTCAGTAATTGGCATATTTTCGGTATAAAAAGTCGTAATTTCAAACTGCGAATATGTGCAGAGAGCCAGAATTTGGCTTCAAAATATGGTTCAAGGGTCTAGTTTGGGAAGTTTGGGACATTTTGTAAACTGCGATGGGGAGTTTGGGCAAAATGAGACCCATCGCTGCTCTCAGCAATTGGCATATTTTCGGTATAAAAAGTCGTAATTTCAAACTGCGAATACGTATAGAGAACCAGAATTTGTCTCGAAAATATGTCTCAAGGGTCAAATTTGTGATGTTTGTGATATTTTTTTAAACTGCAGGGGGATTTGGGCAAAATGTGACCCATCGCTGCTCTCAGCAATTGGCATATTTTCGGTATAAAAAGTCGTAATTTCAAAATGCGAATAAGTGCAGAAAGCCAGAATTTGGCTCCAAAATATGGCTCAATTGTCGATTTGGAATGTTTCGGATGTTTTGAAAACTGCTGTGGGGGTTTGGGCAGAACATGACCCATCGACGCTTTCAGTAATTGGCATATTTTCGGTATAAAAATTCGTAATTTCAAACTGCGAATACGTGCAGAGAGCCAGAATTGGCTCCAAAATATGGCTCAAGGGTCGAATTGGGATGTTTGGGATATTTTGAAAACTTCAGGGAGGTTTGGGCAAATGTGACCCATCGCCGCTTCAGTAATTGGCATATTTTCGGTAAAAATTCGTAATTCAAACTGCGAAATACGTGCAGAGAGCCAGATTTGGCTTCAAAATATGGTTCAAGGGTCGAATTTGTATGTTTGTGTATATTTTAAAACTGCAGGTGGGTTTGGGCAAAATGTGACCCATCGCCGCTCTCAGTAATTGGCATATTTTCGGTATAAAAAGTCGTAATTTCAAACTGCGAATACGTGCAGAGAGCCAGAATTTGGCTCCAAAATATGGCTCAATCGTCGAATTGGGATGTTTGGATATTTTGAAAACTGCAGGGGGGTTTGGGCAAAATGTGACCATCGCCGCTCTCAGTAATTGGCATATTTTCGGTATAAAAAGTCGTAATTTCAAACTGCGAATACGTGCAGAGAGCCAGAATTTGGCTCCAAAAATGGCTCAAGGGTCGAATTTGGGATGTTTGGGATATTTTGAAAACTGCAGGGGGGGTTTGGGCAAAATGTGACCCATCGCCGCTTCAGTAATTGGCATATTTTCGGTATAAAAATTCGTAATTTCAAACTGCGAATACGTGCAGAGAGCCAGAATTTGGCTCCCAAATATGCTCAAGCGTCGAATTTGGGATGTTTGGGATATTTTGAAAACTGCAGTGGGGGGTTTGGGCAAAATGTGACCCATCGGCGCTCGTAATTGGCATATTTTCGGTATAAAAAGTCGTAATTTCAAACTGCGAATACGTGCAGAGAGCCAGAATTTGGCTCCAAAATATGGCTCAAGCGTCGAATTTGGGATGTTTGGGATATTTTGAAAACTGCAGGGAGGGTTTGGGCAAAATGTGATCATCGCTGCTCAGTAATGGCATATTTTCGGTATAAAAGTCGTAATTTCAAACTGCGAATACGTGCAGAGAGCCAGAATTTGGCTCAAAATATGGCTCAATCGTCGAATTTGGGATGTTTGGATATTTTGAAAACCTTTGGGGTTTGGGCAAAATGTGACCCATCGCTGCTCTCAGTAATTGGCATATTTTCGGTATAAAAAGTCGTAATTTCAAACTGCGAATACGTGCAGAGAGCCAGAATTTGGCTCCAAAATATGGCTCAAG
>WNGS01001521.1:0-16701 GCA_020271785.1 Procambarus virginalis
TAAGTGTTTCTCCACCACCCGTGCCCTTGTGTGTGTCTTCGACCCGTGTCCTTTTGAGTGTCCATCACCCGTGTCCTTATGTGAGTCCACCACCCGTGTCCTTGAGTGTGTCCACCACTCGTGTCCTTGGTGTCCACCCCCCGTGTCCTTGTGTCCACCACAAGTGTCCTGTGTGTGTTCACCACCCGTGTCCTTGTGTGTCCCCACCCGTGTCCTTGTGTGTCCACTACCCGTGTTCTTGTGGGTGTCCACCACCCGTGTCCTTGTGTGTCCACCACTGAGCCCTTGTGTGTGTCCACCACCCGTGTCCTTGTGTGTCCACCACCTGTGTCCTTGTGTGTCCACCACCCGTGTCCTTATGTTTGTCCACCGCTCGTGTCCTTGTGTGTCCACCACCCGTGTCCTTGTGTGTGTCCACCACCCGTGTCCTTGAGTGTGTCCACCGCCCGTGTCCTTGTGTGTCCACCTCCCGTGTCCTTGTGTGTCTCCACCACCCGTGTCCTTGTGTGTCCACCACCCGTGTCTTTGTGTGTCCTCCACCCGTGTCCTTGTGTGTCCACCACCGTGTCCTTGTGTGTGTCCACCTTCCGTGTCCATGTGTGTCCACCACCCGTGTCCTTGTGTGTCCACCACCCGTGTCCTTGTGTGTCCACCACCCGTGTCCTTGTGTGTCCACCACCCGTGTCCTTGAGTATCCACCACCTGTGTCCTTGTGTGTCCACCACCTGTGTCCTTGTGTGTCCACCACCTGTGTCCTTGTGTGTCCATCACCCCACCCGTGTCCTTGTGTGTCCACCAACCGTGGCCTTGTGTGTCCACCACCCGGGTCCTGTGTGTGTATACCACACGTGTCCTTGTGTGTCCACCACCCCTGTCCTTTTGTGTCAACCACCCGTATCCTTGCGTGTCCACCACCCGTGTCCTTGTGTGTGTGTCCACTACCCGTGTCCTTGTGTGTGTCCACTACGCGTGTCCTTGTATGTGTCCACCACCTGTGTCCTTGTGTGTGTCCACCAATCGTGTCCTTGCGTGTCCACTACCCGTGTCTTTGTGTGTCCACCACCTGTGTCTTAATGTGTCCACCACCCGTGTCCGCGTGTATGTCCACCACCCGTGTCCTTGTGGGTGTCCACCACACGTGTCCTTGTGCGTCCAGCACGTGTGTCCTTGTGTGTCTACTACCCGTGTCCTTGTGAGTGTGTCCACCACCCGTGTCCTTGTGTGTGTCCACCACCCGTGTCCTTGTGTGTGTCCACTACCCGTGTCCTTGTGAGTGTGTCCACCACCCGTGTCATTGTGTGTCCACCACCCGTGTCTTTGTGTGTCCACCACTCGTGTCATTGTGTGTCCACCACCCGTGTCCTTGTGTCTCTACCACCAATGTCCATGTGTGTGTGTGGTCCACCACCTGTGTCCTTGTGAGTGTGTCTCCTCCACCCGTGTCCTTGTGTGTCCACCACCCGTGTCCTTGTGTGTCCACCACCCGTGTCCTTGTGTGTCCACCACCCGTGTCCTTGTGTGTGTCCCACCACCCGTGTTCTTGTGTGTCCACCACCCATGTTCTTGTGTGTCCACCACCCGTGTCCTTGTGTGTCCACCACCCGTGGTCCTTGTGTGTCCACCACCCGTGTCCTTGAGTGTGTCCACCACCCGTGTCCTTGTGTGTCCACCACCCGTGTCCTTGTGTGTGTCCACACCCGTGTTCTTGTGTGTCCACCACCCGTGTCCTTGTGTGTCCACCACCCGTGTCCTTGTGTGTCCACCACCCGTGTCCTTGTGTGTCCACCACCTGTGTCCTTATGTGAGTCCACCACCCGTGTCCTTAAGTGTGTCCACCACTCGTGTCCTTGTGTGTCCACCACCCGTGTCCTCTTTCGTGTCCACCACCCGTTGTCCTTGTGTGTGTCCACCACCCGTGTCCTTGTGTGTCCATCGCCCGTGTCCTTGTGTGTCCACCACCCGTGTCCTTCTGTGTCCACCACCCGTGTCCTTTGTGTGTCCACCATCCGTGTCCTTGTGTGTGTCCACCACTCGTGTCCTTGTGTGTCCACCCCCGTGTCCTTGTGTCCACCACAAGTGTCCTTGTGTGTGTCCATAACCCGTGTCCTTGTGTGTCCACCACCCGTGTCCTTGTGTGTCCACTACCCGTGTTCTTGTGGGTGTCCACCACCCGTGTCCTTGTGTGTCCACCACTGAGCCCTTGTGTGTGTCCACCACCCGTGTCCTTGTGTGTCCACCACCTGTGTCCTTGTGTGTCCACCACCCGTGTCCTTATGTGTGTCCACCGCTCGTGTCCTTGTGTGTCCACCACCCGTGTCCTTGTGTGTGTCTACCACCCGTGTCCTTGAGTGTGTCCACCACCCGTGTCCGCGTGTATGTCCACCACCCGTGTCCTTGTGGGTGTCCACCACACGTGTCCTTGTGCGTCCAGCACGTGTGTCCTTGTGTGTCTACTACCCGTGTCCTTGTGAGTGTGTCCACCACCCGTGTCCTTGTGTGTGTCCACCACCCGTGTCCTTGTGTGTGTCTACGACCAGTGTCCTTTAAAGTGTCCACCACCAGTGTCCTTTTGTGTTCACCACCCGTGTCCTTGTGCGTGTCCACCACCCGTGTCCTTGTGTGTGTCCACCACCCGTGTCCTTGTGTGTGTCCACCCACCCGTGTCCTTGTGTGTGTCCACCACCCGTGTTCTTGTGTGTGTCCACCACTCGCGTGCTTGTGTGTGTCCACCACCCGTGTCCAAGTGTTTCTCCACCACCCGTGCCCTTGTGTGTGTCTTCGACCCGTGTCCTTTTGAGTGTCCATCACCCGTGTCCTTATGTGAGTCCACCACCCGTGTCCTTGAGTGTGTCCACCACTCGTGTCCTTGTGTGTCCACCCCCCGTGTCCTTGTGTCCACCACAAGTGTCCTTGTGTGTGTTCACCACCCGTGTCCTTGTGTGTCCCCCACCCGTGTCCTTGTGTGTCCACTACCCGTGTTCTTGTGGGTGTCCACCACCCGTGTCCTTGTGTGTCCACCACTGAGCCCTTGTGTGTGTCCACCACCCGTGTCCTTGTGTGTCCACCACCTGTGTCCTTGTGTGTCCACCACCCGTGTCCTTATGTTTTGTCCACCGCTCGTGTCCTTGTGTGTCCACCACCCGTGTCCTTGTGTGTGTCCACCACCCGTGTCCTTGAGTGTGTCCACCGCCCGTGTCCTTGTGTGTCCACCTCCCTTGTCCTTGTGTGTCTCCACCACCCGTGTCCTTGTGTTGTCCACCACCCGTGTCTTTGTGTGTCCTCCACCCGTGTCCTTGTGTGTCCACCACCCGTGCCCTTGTGTGTGTCCACCTTCCGTGTCCATGTGTGTCCACCACCCGTGTCCTTGTGTGTCCACCACCCGTGTCCTTGTGTGTCCACCACCCGTGTCCTTGTGTGTCCACCACCCGTGTCCTTGAGTATCCACCACCTGTGTCCTTGTGTGTCCACCACCTGTGTCCTTGTGTGTCCACCACCTGTGTCCTTGTGTGTCCACCAACCGTGGCCTTGTGTGTCCACCACCCGGGTCCTTGTGTGTGTATACCACACGTGTCCTTGTGTGTCCACCACCCGTGTCCTTTTGTGTCAACCACCCGTATCCTTGCGTGTCCACCACCCGTGTCCTTGTGTGTTTGTCCACTACCCGTGTCCTTGTGTGTGTCCACTCCGCGTGTCCTTGTATGTGTCCACCACCTGTGTCCTTGTGGTTGTCCACCACTCGTGTCCTTGCGTGTCCACTACCCGTGTCTTTGTGTGTCCACCACCTGTGTCTTAATGTGTCCACCACCCGTGTCCGCGTGTATGTCCACCACCCGTGTCCTTGTGGGTGTCCACCACACGTGTCCTTGTGCGTCCAGCACGTGTGTCCTTGTGTGTCTACTACCCGTGTCCTTGTGAGTGTGTCCACCACCCGTGTCCTTGTGTGTGTCCACCACCCGTGTCCTTGTGTGTGTCCACTACCCGTGTCCTTGTGAGTGTGTCCACCACCCGTGTCATTGTGTGTCCACCACCCGTGTCTTTGTGTGTCCACCACTCGTGTCATTGTGTGTCCACCACCCGTGTCCTTGTGTCTCTACCACCAATGTCCATGTGTGTGTCCACCACCGGTGTCCTTGTGAGTGTGTCTCCTCCACCCGTGTCCTTGTGTGTCCACCACCCGTGTCCTTATGTGTCCACCACCCGTGTCCTTGTGTGTCCACCACCCGTGTCCTTGTGTGTGTCCACCACCCGTGTTCTTGTGTGTCCACCACCCATGTTCTTGTGTGTCCACCACCCGTGTCCTTGTGTGTCCACCACCCGTGTCCTTGTGTGTCCACCACCCGTGTCCTTGAGAGTGTCCACCACCCGTGTCCTTGTGTGTCCACACCCGTGTCCTTGTGTGTGTCCACCACCCGTGTTCTTGTGTGTCCACCACCCGTGTCCTTGTGTGTCCACCACCCGTGTCCTTGTGTGTCCACCACTCGTGTCCTTGTGTGTCCACCAACTGTGTCCTTGTGTGTCCACCACCCGTGTCTTTGTGTGTCCACCACCCGTGTCCTTGTGTGTGTCCACCACCCGTTGTCTTTGTGTGTGTCCACCACCCGTGTCCTTGTGTGTCCACCACCCGTGTCCTTGTGTGTGTCCACCACCCGTGTCCTTGTGTGTACACCACCCGTGTCCTTGTGTGTGTTCCACCACACGTGTTATTGTGTGTCCACCACCCGTGTCCTTGTGTGTCCACCACCCGTGTCCTTGTGTGTCCACCACTCGTGTCCTTGTGGGTCCACCACCCGTGTCCTTGTGTGTCCACCACCCGTGTCCTTGAGTGTCCACCACCCGTGTCCTTGTGTGTCCACCACCCGTGTCCTTGTGTGTCCACCACTCGTGTCCTTGTGTGTCCACGCCCCGTGTCCTTGTGTGTCCACCACTCGTGTCCTTGTGTGTCCACCACCCGTGTCCTTGTGTGTCCACCACCCGTGTCCTTGTGGGTCCACCACCCGTGTCCTTGTGTGTGTCCACCACCCGTGTCCTTGAGTGTGTCCACCGCCCGTGTCCTTGTGTGTCCACCTCCCGTGTCCTTGTGTGTCTCCACCACCCGTGTCCATGTGTGTCCACCACCCGTGTCTTTGTGTGTCCTCCACCCGTGTCCTTGTGTGTCCACCACCCGTGTCCTTGTGTGTGTCCACCTTCCGTGTCCATGTGTGTCCACCACCCGTGTCCTTGTGTGTCCACCACCCGTGTCCTTGTGTGTCCACCACCCGTGTCCTTGTGTGTCCACCACTCGTGTCCTTGTGTGTCCACCACCCGTGTCCTTGTGTGTCCACCACTCGTGTCCTTGTGTGTCCACCACCCGTGTCCTTGTGTGTCCACCACCCGTGTCCTTGTGTGTCCACCACCCGTGTCCTTGTGTGTGTCCACCACCCGTGTCCTTGAGTGTGTCCACCGCCCGTGTCCTTGTGTGTCCACCTCCCGTGTCCTTGTGTGTCCACCACTCGTGTCCTTTGTGTCCACCACCCGTGTCCTTGTGTGTCCACCACCCTGTCCTTGTGTGTCCACCACCTGTGTCCTTATGTGAGTCCACCACCCGTGTCCTTGAGTGTGTCCACCACTCGTGTCCTTGTGTGTCCACCACCCGTGTCCTCTTTCGTGTCCACCACCCGTGTCCTTGAGTGTGTCCACCACCCGTGTCCTTGTGTATCCACCACGTGTCCTTGTGTGTCCACCACCTGTGTCCTTGTGTGTCCACCACCTGTGTCCTTGTGTGTCCATCACCCCACCCGTGTCCTTGTGTGTCCACCAACCGTGTCCTTGTGTGTCCACCACCCGTGTCCTTGTGTGTGTATACCACACGTGTCCTTGTGTGTCCACCACCCGTGTCCTTTTGTGTCAACCACCCGTGTCCTTGCGTGTCCACCACCCGTGTCCTTGTGTGTGTCCACTACCCGTGTCCTTGTGTGTGTCCACTACGCGTGTCCTTGTATGTGTCCACCACCTGTGTCCTTGTGTGTGTCCACCAATCGTGTCCTTGCGTGTCCACTACCCGTGTCTTTGTGTGTCCACCACCTGTGTCTTAATGTGTCCACCACCCGTGTCCGCGTGTATGTCCACCACCCGTGTCCTTGTGGGTGTCCACCACACGTGTCCTTGTGCGTCCAGCACGTGTGTCCTTGTGTGTCCACCACCCGTGTCCTTGTGTGTGTCCACCACCCGTGTCCTTGTGTGTGTCCACCACCCGTGTCCTTGTGTGTCCACCACCCGTGTCATTGTGTGTCCACCACCCGTGTCTTTGTGTGTCCACCACTCGTGTCTTTGTGTGTGTCCACCACCCGTGTCCTTGTGTCTCTACCACCAATGTCCTTGTGTGTGTCACCACCTGTGTCCTTGTGAGTGTGTCTCCTCCACCCGTGTCCTTGTGTGTCCACCACCCGTGTCCTTGTGTGTCCACCACCCTGTCCTTGTGTGTCCACCACCCGTGTCCTTGTGTGTCCACCACCCGTGTTCTTGTGTGTCCACCACCCTGTCTTTGTGTGTCCACCACCCGTGTCCTGTGTGTCCACCACCCGTGTCCTTGTGTGTCCACCACCGTGTCCTTGAGTGTGTCCACCACCCGTGTCCTTGTGTGTCCACCACCCGTGTCCTTGTGTGTGTCCACCACCCGTGTTCTTGTGTGTCCACCACCCGTGTCCTTGTGTGTCCACCACCCGTGTCCTTGTGTGTCCACCACTCGTGTCCTTGTGTGTCCACCAACTGTGTCCTTGTGTGTCCACCACCCGTGTCTTTGTGTGTCCACCACCCGTGTCCTTGTGTGTGTCCACCACCCGTGTCCTTGTGTGTGTCCACCACCCGTGTCCTTGTGTGTCCACCACCCGTGTCCTTGTGTGTGTCCACCACCGTGTCCTTGTGTGTCCACCACCCGTGTCCTTGTGTGTGTCCACCACACGTGTTCTTGTGTGTCCACCACCCGTGTCCTTGTGTGTCCACCACCCGTGTCCTTGTGTGTCCACCACTCGTGTCCTTGTGTGTCCACCACCCGTGTCCTTGTGTGTCCACCACCCGTGTCCTTGAGTGTCCACCACCCGTGTCCTTGTGTGTCCACCACCCGTGTCCTTGTGTGTCCACCACTCGTGTCCTTGTGTGTCCACCACCCGTGTCCTTGTGTGTCCACCACTCGTGTCCTTGTGTGTCCACCACCCGTGTCCTTGTGTGTCCACCACCCGTGTCCTTGTGTGTCCACCACCCGTGTCCTTGTGTTTCCACCGCCCGTGTCCTTGTGTGTCCACCACTCGTGTCCTTGTGTGTGTCCACCACCCGTGTCCTTGAGTGTCCACCACCCGTGTCCTTGTGTTTCCACCACCCGTGTCCTTGTGTGTATCCACCACCCGTGTCCTTGTGTGTGTCCACCACCCGTGTCCTTGTGTGTCCACCACTCGTGTCCTTGTGGGTGTCCACCACCCGTGTTCTTGTGTGTCCACCACCCGTGTCCTTGTGTGTCCACCACCCGTGTCCTTGTTTGTGTCCACCACTCGTGTCCTTGTGGTGTCCACCACCCGTGTCCTTGTGTGTCCACCACTCGTGTCCTTGTGGGTGTCCACCACCCGTGTTCTTGTGTGTCCACCACCCGTGTTCTTGTGTGTCCACCACCCGTGTCCTTATGTGTCCACCACCCGTGTCCTTGTGTGTCCACCACTCGTGTCCTTGTGTTTCCACCACCCGTTTCCTTGTTTGTGTCCACCATCTGTGTCCTTGTGTCTGTCCACCACCCGTGTCCTTGTGGGCCAGTTAGGAATTAATGGTGTACTCACCTTGTTGTGTTATTGAGGCTGAGCTTCTGCTCTTTGGTCCCGCCTCTCAACCGTCAATCAACTGTTGTAGAGCCTACTGGGCTCTATCATATCTACATATGAAACTGTGTATAGAGTCAGCCTCCACCTCATCACTGCCTAATGTATTTACTCTGACACTGAAAAAGTTTTTTCTAACTTCTCTGTAATTCTGGGTATTCAGTTTCCACCTGTATCCCTTTGAGCGGGTGCCACTCGTGCTAAATAGTTAATCTTTGTTTACCTTCTCAATTCCTCAGATAATTTATAGGAAGCGATCATGTCTCCTTTAACTCTTATTTCTTCCAGTGTTGTGAGGTGTTCCAGTAATCTTTCCTCGTAGCTCGTACCCCTCTGCTCGGGGACTAGCTTGGTGGCATACTTTGAACCTTTTCTAACTTCGTTTTGTGTTTGACTAGGTATGGACTCCAGGCTGGAGCCGCGTGAGGTAGGGTGTGAGGGAGGTATAGACGTAGTTAGGAGGGGTGTTGAGGGAGGCTGGTGTGAGGTAGGGTGTGAGGGAGGTATAGACGTAGGTTAGGAGGGGGTGTTGAGGGAGGCTGGTGTGAGGTAGGGTGTGAAACACGGAGGGTGATAAGTAGGGTATGAGGAATGTAGGGTCTGTGGTAAGGAGGTGTGAGGTAGGGAGGTTGTGAGGGAAGTCAGGAGGGTGTGAGGGGAGAGGTTAGGAGGTATGAGGGAGGGTGTGAGGGGAAGTGTGAGGCAGGCTATGAGGGAGGGTGTGAGGGAGGGAGGAGGGAGGGAGTGAGGAGGGAGGGAGGGAGGGCATGTACCACTGGGTTCACTGTAGTAATGAGTAATATGTGATTGCGAAGTAAGGAGGGGAAGAGGCGGGGCGCCACGCTGGGCGGCTCTTGCTAGTGTTCACGGCCCCTTGGACACTTGTGTCTTGTGCGTGGCGAGCACAAGGGCGGCCCCGACGGCCACTCCGCCCGATCCATTCTGACACCTGTCTGCTGCAGGCCGCAGCCACCATCCTCGCTCTCGGTTCCAACCTTCGACAGTCTCTTGTTTTTCGTGTCTTTGTCTCAAATCAGCGTCCGCGGGAGAAGGTAGAGATGCCTGACGTGACTTACAGATGTCGTCCGCCCCGCCCTCTGCTCGAGTCGGCCCCAAAACAATATGAAATGTGTACGAATCGTGGGAAGCATGATAGAGAGAGAGAGAGGGCGCAGCGATGCGATTATCATATTTGAGCGCGGAACTGGCCAGGAGTCGAGCCGCGCATGCGCCCTGCCCGCTCAGCCGACGGGGGGGACCCAAGATGGCGGTTCCTCTATCCAACTCACACACCGATACTGCCTTATAAAGCTCACAATAACTGCGTTCACACCGTCCGAAACGGAGCCAAGGAGTTCGAAAATTCATCTGGTGAGGTGTACGCATCGAACGGCGTCTCGGAGAGGACCTGAAATGTGTTTTCCTGTGAGGAGGGGCCCCGGTAGGGGATGGGTCCTACTTGTAGCCTCGCCTCATAATTTCGGGGTTTATGTTCATTCCTATGACGTAACATCGATAAAAGTAAATAGACTAAGTGGGGAGGCCCCGTGTTGATATCAAAGGCGGGTAGGGAGAGGCAGGAGGAGGCACACACACTCAAGGAACAGAACGAAGTAGAGAGAGAGAGAAGTGAAAAGAGAGATAATACAAAGGGGATAGACAAATGGAATATACAGAATGAGAAGGTGCAGAGAGATGCCTCACATCAATATCAAAATATAGATTTGTTATCTCACTATTTATCTTGACAATAAATAACTCAATTTGCATTTTTACCCAACCATTTATGTCCTCGTCGGTACATGTGTCAACGTGTTTGGTCTGCGCACTCGCTGAAGGCTCTGCTGTCTGTGTGTCTGTCTGTCTGCCTGAGTCTTGAGCGGGAAAGTCCAAGTGTGAGTCTACCTGAGTGTTGAGCGAGACACTCCAAGTGTGAGTGTTGAGCGAGACACTCCAAGTGTGAGTGTTGAGCAGCACACTCCAAGTGTGAGTCTGTCTGAGTGTTGAGCGGGACACTCCAAGTGTGAGTGTTGAGCGGGACACTCCAAGTGTGAGTGTTGAGCGGGACACTCCAAGTTTGAGTGTTGAGTGAGACACTCCAAGTGTGAGTCTGTCTGAAAATGAGTGATCGCTGATAAAATGATGATCTACATATTGGTACATATAACATGAGGATATTGATGGCTGAGCGCCTTGTGTTACGAATGCCATCTCCTTGTTTATGGAGATGGGGAATCTTGAGAACATTGATCAATACCTAACAGTAAAACCACCACCATCGTCGGTGTTGAAGGATCTGATGTCCTGACCAGCCCAACCAGACTGGGTTAAGACCAGAGATGAGTGTTTTCACACGGTTTTCTACTTTGTCCAAGATTTTGATAAATGTTGAGGAGGAGGTGGGGGCAGTCCCTAATTAGCTGTAAGCTGGAGTTTAAAATCCACAGTGCTTGAAGGTCGTATGTATAAAAATATATATATATATATATATATATATATATATATATATATATATATATATATAATATATATATATATATATATATATATATATATATATATATATATATATAGTAGTAGGCATCTATCAGTCTCAGGAGACTATGGAGTTGCGCTCTGGTTGTCGGTCTGGAGTGGCCTCACCAGGGCGCAAAGCCAGGGTAGGTTGAATCGGGGGAGAAGCTGTTACCCAGGCAGCAGGTCCCCCATCTCCACGGCGCTGAAAGTCTCCAATGGAAAGGCATACGCCAATACGATTGGTTCCAGAGCCGTCGCAGGAACTGTGAGTTCCGGGGTTGACCTCGAAGGTGATGAAGAAGGGCACAGGGACCTCCAACCCCGGAGACCGCCGTGGTCGGGGCCGGAGAAGAACCACCTCATCAAGGGCACGAACGACCCCAGCCTCCTGAAGCAGAGCCTGAGGCCGCACGAGCCCCGGGAGGTGGACGTCCCGGTCCCGCACCTACGGGTCCCAGACAGAGATCGTCACAGCCCCCTTCACCCGAGGCCGGCCTCCTTCAAGACCAAGTAGAAGGAAGAGTGATAATTATTAAATACAACAATTATTATATGATAATTATTATAATAATAATTGAAAATATTATTATAATTAAATATATATATATATATATATATATATATATATATATATATATATATATATCATATATATCTATTAATATATATATATATATCTATATATATATATATATATATTAGTATATTTTGGTAGCAGTCTTTCCTGTAGACATATATTATTAAATATGACCGAAAAGAAGATTAATAATTCTAACACGAATTTTCTCAATGTTTCTTATATTCTTTTTCACTGTTGATGGTAACTGAAAAATCAATTCTCCAAAATTCATTTTAATTTCTAGTCTGACGCGACACTTGAACGCGTTTCGTAATAACTTATTACATTTTTAAAGACTTTAATTTACACACACACAACTATAACCTGCAAACACTAAACAGATTTCTTACTATGCTATAATTCAAACGGCTTTTCATTTTATATACCTGCATTTGGGTGAGGTGATATCTTACAACAGTTTTGGATGAGGTGGAAACCAACTTTCAACACAGGATAGAACACGAAATATGGGTAATATTTTGGATAAAGTTAAAGGGGAATAATGGAAGTAACTGCAGGGGGCCTATTAGCCCATATTTCTTGATGCTTCTAGAATGGTGCGGAGTCTTGAAGTGGGTAGACTATAGTTGTGTATTAAATGGCTGTTGATTGCTAGTGTTGACTTCTTAATGTGTAGTGCCTCGCAGATATCAAGCCACCTGTTATCGCTGTATCTATCGATGATTTCCGTGTTTTTTGTTAAGACTTTCCTGGTGATGGTCTGGTTGTGGGAAGAGATTATATGTTCCTTAATGGAGCCCTGTTGCTTATGCATCGTTAATCGCCTGGAAAGAGATATTGTTGTCTTGCCTATATACTGAGTTCTTTGAGGCTTACAGTCCCCAAGTGGGCATTTGAAGGCATAGACGACATTGGTCTCTTTCAAAGCGTTCTGCTTTGTGTGTGGAGAGTTTCTCATGAGTAGATTGGCAGTTTATTTGGGTTTTATAGTAAATCGTCAATTGTATCTTCTGATTTTTGTCTGTAGGGATAACATTTCTATTAACAATATCTTTCAGGACCCTTTCCTCCGTTTTATGAGCTGTGGAAAAGAAGTTCCTGTAAAATAGTCTAATAGAGGGTATAGGTGTTGTATTATTTGTCTCTTCAGAGGTTGCATGGCGTTTCACCTTCCTTCTTATGATGTCTTCAACGAAACCATTGGAGAAGCCGTTGTTGACTGGACCTGCCATACCCTACAGTTCTTCATCGACTTGCTTCCACCCTGAGCTGTGGCTGAGAGCACGGTCGACATAAGCGTTAACAACACTCCTCTTG
Organism: Procambarus virginalis; assembly: GCA_020271785.1. NCBI lineage: Eukaryota > Metazoa > Arthropoda > Malacostraca > Decapoda > Cambaridae > Procambarus > Procambarus virginalis. Next base: position 12,253 of record WNGS01001521.1, read on the forward strand.
TACCTGTCTGGGCAGTCACTGTTGGCGTTGAGGCACATTCCTATGTTTGTTTCCTTAGTGTAGACTTCAGTGTGGAAACCTCCGCTCCTTTCTATGATTGTTACATCTAGAAAGGGTAGTTTCCCATCCTTCTCCATATCGTAAGTGAAACGCAACACAGAATTCCGCTCAAATGCCTCCTTCAGCTCCTGCAGATGTCTGACATCAGGTACTTGTGTAAAAATGTCGTCAACGTACCTGCAGTATATGGCTGATTTCAAGTTCATGTCGACTAAGACCTTTTGCTCGATTGTATCCATGTAGAAGCTCGCAAACAGGACACCTAGGGGAGAACCCATGGCGACCCCATCTACTTGCTTATACATGTGCCCATATATATATATATATATATATATATATATATAATATATATATANTGGACCAGTTAATTTTCTGATCAGGGGAATTTTTGATGACCAGGGTGACACAACTATTCATGTCAACAAATTAAAGTGTTACGTTGCCAGGGAGGAACTGGAACTGCCTTCAGCGATTCCCATTCCTGACCCTTCTGAGTTGACTGACCCAGCTGGGATTGCCCAGGAAGGAGAGGAGGACCTTCTGTCAACTCTCATTGGTACCCAGGGTCAGCCTTGTCACCCTATGTTAACGAGGTCACGGGCGAGGCAGGGAGAGTTTTAGTAAGTTGTCTTGCCCCTTAGCAGTTTTTATCAGAGTTCTTAAACTGGCAATTGTTTTGAGATTTTGTCATGGAATGTATTCAGAGTTCATGCCTTACCTACTCTTGGGCTGTACCCTGTCACCAAAGCCCAGGGGAGAGTCCTTGTTTCCGCCAGTCGGAGTGTTAATCTGTCTTCCCCAGGTCTGCTTGTCCACACCGCTCTGTCCCCGGTACCTGCTACTCGTGAACCAACATTGAGGCCAGAGGGGTCACCCCTCTGGTACAGTGGAGAGGGGGTTACGTTACACCCCACCCCCTCCCAACAATCCCAGTAACCCCACCACACGGTTACCTGGGAGGGTGATAGTTACACCATTCACCCAGCCGACACCTCTCACCACACGAGGTTGTCCAAGCCAGAGGTCAAGCCAGCAGAGCACAGCTGTCCAGATGTCAACGTACCATGGTGGGCTCCAGTCTTGCAGTTCATCATCAGAAGCACCCACCTGCCTGCTGCGACACACCGTGCAGGCACACCGGAAGTGGAGGCGCGAGGTCAACAAGCGGGTATGCCGGCAGCAGTCACCTACCAGTTCCCCCTCGTCCTTGGGGATGCCACATCACTGACTCCACCAAGATGCGCAACGAGGCGGTCACATTCCAACAGCACCTCCCTACTGAGTGTGTTTGACTCGCCAATAGGGTGCACGTTTCGCACCATCGGCCCAAGGTCAGGCACATTAGGGCATGCGCGATAAGGCGTACCGGCTCAGTAGAATGTGACACAAGCAACGCCTGTATGGGCCCCAGGAGCTGAAGTCGGGATCCACCTGGCCTGCCGCCACGCCACCCACGCCTCAAAACCTGCACCTGCTTACTTCTGTTGCAAGACTTCGTTGACGTCACACTCTCTGCCCTGCTGTCACGACTCCTGCTATGTAGCTGCTGTCACTCATCATCGACCTTCAGCTTCAAGCAACTGGATGTGAGATGTGCTTCCATACATCTCTCCCAACACCGTTCACCTGTGACCGGCCACGTCCCCGGCCGCGGTCACTCGCCGCTGCTCTTCACGCCACCACCTTCGAGCAGTTGGGCAGCTGACGAGGAGTCTGTCACCAGTAGACTCGCTCCGTCACCAGACGTACCCCAGAGCTGTTGCAAGAAGATCTCAGGGTATATGCAGGCATCATCGACGGGCAGACGCTGGACCTTCATCAGATCTCCAACATCAGATCTCCAACATCAGATCTCCAACATCAGATCTCCAACATCAGATCTCCAACATCAGATCTCCAACATCAGATCTCCAACATCAGATCTCCAACATCCGATCTCCAACATCAGGTCTCCAACATCAGGCCACCACGCGAGAGTATAATGGATGCGCAATAGGAAACGCGTATATCAACATGAACATTGATGTGTCAAGATTTACGAATGATGGTTCAGAGAAATGACTATTATTAACGGTGTCAAATAGTTTTGTCGAATCAGTTGGAAAAGTGTTACATTTATGTGGATGTAAAAGAAACTAGACCTAGAAAAGTGGTCCTAGACAGTGATCTTAGCTGGATGACTTGGGTCTCTAGCACAAACTTTATCGTGAAATTTATTATTATTTTATTTCATGTATGTGTCTATGTGATAAGTCTGTCCTGGTGATGAGTGTCCAGGTTCCCTGTTTGGTACCAGTGTTGGGTACATATTTTTTTTTAATATTTGCATGCCTTTTTTTTCAATAAAATGTTGTAATGTTAAGAAATGTTCTGTTGTGGTAAGAGGTAGTCTTACTTTCAGTGTGTGCAGGGTGCATGGAGATTGACCCTGGCACTGTTGTCTTGTGCGGTATTGGATTGGCCGACAAGTGTTCTGTAACGTACGGTTCTGTTGCAGAGTTTTGATGTCAGTTGTTTTTGTAACCATGTTTTATAACTTGTATAACTCATAGGTTTGGCTGTGGGTCATGAGGTACCCAGCAGAGGTTTAGGGTATAATGTTACCTGTTATTTTTTATTACTTCATTTTTTTATGTTAGAATAGGAATGTTACATATATTTTCATGTTGTTGATCATTTTATTTGTGTATGTTTTGTTCTTCAGATCTTCTGAGGAAGGCTTGCTAGCCTGCCTAGTGTGCAGGCAGGATGTGTCATTGGATCATAGTATTCCCTATTTATCATGTATTACTTGTATTTTTAACGTTATATGATTTTAGTTCTAAGTTTCCTGTTCCATTTGGGATATTTTTTTTTATTATTTTTTTATATATCATGCTAGTTTTAAGGCGATTTTTGTTTGGGTCTTCCAGCCTTCAGGGGAAGCCTTGCTGGACTGCCTTGAGTGCAGTCGGGATTTGTCTTTTTTATATACTTTTGTCGTGTTTGATATTCGAATTGTATCATGTGTGAGGGTGTCATTGCTGGTACTTTGCCAGGATTTTTTTTTGTACTTTTGTTTCTTCCATTTTACATTTATGTATTGTTCTGAAGTGTTACTGTATAATGTACTTTGCATCATGTTAATTTAGTTAGTTTACTTTTATCAAAATGTCACTGGCAATTTTTTTTTATTTTTCTCTTTTAGGGTTAAGTTGTGGTATTTGGGATGAGTTAGGATAAGACAAAATTGTGCTTAATTTCATACACACGATTTTGTCTTAACTCCGGGGAAAGGGAGCTGTAACACCCATGACCCCCCCCCCCCCCCCCCTCGAGAGCTCAACCAGGGAAGTCTGCTCCAAGAGGTCAGCCCAGATGCCCTCCGGTTTTCTTGTATGTTGATTAAAAATTCCTGGGTTAGTCTTATTCAGCACAAGTTTCAAGTATGTAATAATTCATGATACTCTTGTCAAGAGGGTAAGGGAGTAGACTCCAGATCCTCATGTGTAAACATGCTTGGATTTCCCCCTTTTACCAGGTCAAAGGGTCAGCCATACACGTAATTAATAAGTCCTCTCTTGAAACAGTTTATGGTTTATGTCAAACAAGTTTAATGATAAATTCTTGAGTGTTTGTACACGTGTGGCCGCCCTCTTATTTCTTGGTGTAGGTTTCACAAAAAAAAATCTTCCCCCCCCCCTTTTGTAATGGTGTATATAGGGGCCTGTAGAGCCAGGGGAGAGACAGAGTACGGTGCTCCCGGATCGAGGCCGGTTCTGTGACAATCACCCACAGGCCGGGAGAGACAGTGTCCACCGGACGGAGACAGAGGGCTTGTTTAAGGTAATGTGTGTGATCTCTGTAATTTTGTTCCATGTCTAAATTTCTTAACTTGTTGCCAGTGTTAGAGTAGGAATTATCGTGGTGTTAGTATAATTTGGTATCTCAATAAACTCATGTTAAATTTCCCGTCTGTGTCAATTGTTGAATCCTCTTAGAATCTTTTGATATCGTGGCTGACAACCGTCTCATATTTAATGACAGTTATAGAAAGTACTCTCCAAGCCAAGCAATGTTTCTTGCCTCGTTGCTTGATTAGTCTCAGTGGTCAAAGGCAGGATGGTGGCAGCGTATTTAATCCTGTGTAGCATTTCCTTGTTGACAGTGTACCTTGATCCGGTGTACCATCATATGTCAGCTCATATTACAAGTGTTCAATAACAGTGTTACCAAGTGCAACTGATAGGAAGTGTTACTCAGGATAAGAAGTGTGTACATTTATTAGTTTAGTATTCATTATAGAAGGTCACAGTGGTGACTATTTCACCAAGTTTTACATTGGGTAGTCATAGCCAATGTTACAATGGCAGCAGTAGTGGTTGTCAATGTTACAATGTGTCCACCACC
>WNGS01001522.1:0-20258 GCA_020271785.1 Procambarus virginalis
GGCTGATACATACACCAGGGCTGATACATACACCAGGGCTGATACATGCACCAGGGCTGATACATGCACCAGGGCTGATACATACACCAGGGCTGATACATGCACGGGCTGATACATGCACCAGGGCTGATACATACACCAGGGCTGATACATACACCAGGGCTGATACATGCACCAGGGCTGATACATGCACCAGGGCTGATACATGCACCAGGGCTGATACATGCACCAGGGCTGATACATGCACCAGGGCTGATACATGCACCAGGGCTGATACATGCACAGGGCTGATACATGCACCAGGGCTGATACATGCACCAGGGCTGATACATACACCAGGCTGATACATGCACCGGGGCTGATACATGCACCGGGGCTGATACATGCACCAGGCTGATACATGCACCAGGGCTGATACATGCACCAGGGCTGATACATGCACCAGGGCTGATACATACACAGGGCTGATACATGCACCAGGGCTGATACATACACCAGGGCTGATACATGCACCAGGGCTGATACATGCACCAGGGCTGATACATGCACCAGGGCTGATACATGCACCAGGCTGATACATGCACCAGGGCTGATACATGCACCGGGCTGATACATGCACCGGGCTGATACATGCACCAGGGCTGATACATACCGGGCTGATACATGCACCAGGGCTGATACATACACCGGGCTGATACATACACCGGGCTGATACATGCACCAGGCTGATACATACACCAGGGCTGATACATGCACCAGGGCTGATACATGCACCAGGGCTGATACATGCACCAGGGCTGATACATACACCGGGGCTGATACATGCACCAGGGCTTACATGCACCAGGGCTGATACATGCACCAGGCTGATACATACACCGGGCTGATACATACACCAGGCTGATACATACACCGGGGCTGATACATACACCGGGCTGATACATACACCGGGCTGATACATACACCGGGGTGATACATGCACCGGGCTGATACATACACCAGGGGCTGATACATGCACCGGGCTGATACATGCACCAGGGCTGATACATACACCAGGGCTGATACATACACCGGGCTGATACATGCACCAGGGGATACATGCACCAGGCTGATACATACACCAGGGCTGATACATGCACCAGGCTGATACATGCACCAGGGCTGATACATACACCGGGCTGATACATGCACCAGGGCTGATACATACACCAGGCTGATACATACACCGGGCTGATACATGCACCAGGGCTGATACATGCACCAGGGCTGATACATGCACCGGGCTGATACATACACCAGGGCTGATACATCACCAGGGCTGATACATGCACCAGGGCTGATACATGCACCAGGGCTGATACATGCACCAGGGCTGATACATGCACCAGGGCTGATACATGCACCAGGGCTGATACATGCACCGGGCTGATACATGCACCAGGGCTGATACATGCACCAGGGCTGATACATACACCAGGGCTGATACATGCACCAGGGCTGATACATGCACCAGGCTGATACATACACCAGGGCTGATACATGCACCGGGCTGATACATGCACCGGGCTGATACATGCACCAGGGCTGATACACACCGGGGCTGATACATGCACCAGGGCTGATACATACACCAGGGCTGATACATACACCGGGCTGATACATGCACCAGGCTGATACATACACCAGGGCTGATACATACACCGGGCTGATACATGCACCAGGGCTGATACATGCACCGGCTGATACATGCACCAGGGCTGATACATGCACCAGGGCTGATACATGCACCAGGGCTGATACATGCCCAGGGCTGATACATACACCAGGGCTGATACATGCACCGGGCTGATACATACACCAGGGCTGATACATGCACCGGGCTGATACATGCACCGGGCTGATACATACACCGGGCTGATACATGCACCAGGGCTGATACATGCACCAGGGCTGATACATACACCAGGGCTGATACATGCACCAGGGCTGATACATGCACCAGGGCTGATACATGCACCGGGGCTGATACATGCACCAGGGCTGATACATACACCGGGCTGATACATACACCAGGGCTGATACATGCACCAGGGCTGATACATGCACCAGGGCTGATACATACACCGGGCTGATACATACACCGGGCTGATACATGCACCAGGGCTGATACATGCACAGGGCTGATACATACACCAGGGCTGATACATGCACCAGGGCTGATACATACACCGGGGCTGATACACACCAGGCTGATACATGCACCAGGGCTGATACATACACCGGGCTGATACATACACCAGGCTGATACATGCACCGGGCTGATACATGCACCGGGCTGATACATACACCGGGCTGATACATGCACCAGGGCTGATACATACACCAGGCTGATACATACACCGGGGCTGATACATGCACCAGGGCTGATACATGCACCAGGGCTGATACATGCACCAGGGCTGATACATGCACCAGGGCTGATACATACACCGGGCTGATACATACACCGGGCTGATACATACACCGGGCTGATACATACACCGGGGCTGATACATACACCAGGGCTGATACATGCACCAGGGCTGATACATACACCGGGGCTGATACATGCACCAGGCTGATACATACACCAGGGCTGATACATGCACCGGGGCTGATACATACACCAGGGCTGATACATGCACCAGGGCTGATACATGCACCGGGGCTGATACATGCACCAGGGCTGATACATACACCGGGGCTGATACATACACCGGGGCTGATACATGCACCGGGCTGATACATGCACCAGGCTGATACATACACCAGGGCTGATACATACACCGGGGCTGATACATACACCGGGCTGATACATACACAGGGCTGATACATACACCAGGGCTGATACATACACCAGGGCTGATACATACCGGGCTGATACATACACCAGGCTGATACATACACCAGGGCTGATACATACACCAGGGCTGATACATACACCAGGGCTGATACATGCACCAGGGCTGATACATACACCAGGGCTGATACATACACCAGGGCTGATACATACACCGGGCTGATACATGCACCAGGGCTGATACATACATCACGGCTCCTACAACTTCACGGTAGATACAACAACATTAATGAGGCAAACATCATGGTTGATGTTGTGACAGCCTGACAGATGAGAGGACAGGGCTCGGGATTCGTAGTCCTTAAGTTCCAGGCTCGATTCCCGGTGGTGGCAGGAAACAAATGGGCAGAGCTTCTTTACCCTGATGCACCTGTTAACTAGCATAAATAGGTTTCTATGAGTTAGACAGCTGCTACAGGCTGCTTACTGGGGGGGTGTGAAACAAAAAGGAGGGCTGGTCGAGGACCGGGCCGCGCTGACGCAAAGCTCAGCAATCATCTCACGTTATTTCAAAATAGATGTAAACATCAGGGCTAATGTTTACATCAGGAATGATGCGAACATCAAGGCTGATACGAACCTTATTGGCAAATACGAACATCACTGCTGATTCGAACATTAGCGCATTAACATGACACAAGTTTGAGGGCTGACATGAACATGAGGGACTATACCAAGATCTGGCTGAGTGAAGGCTAACATCCACCTCCAGATATAAGGAAGGATTCCAGGATATAAACAATAAGATGGTGCTTATTAGTGGCCTAATTTAATATGCCATTCAGTACCTAGAAATTAACCTTTCCTATGTTCTTACGTATATTTTATAAATAAATTTGTATTTTTATATATTATTATTATTATTATTATTAGTAGTAGTAGTAGTAGTAGTAGTAGTATCAATGGTTGTGAACGGGATTAGTTTGCTCCTCAGATCCATTTTGTAAATATAATGCCAGTTAAGAAGACATTAAGATGATATACCGAAATATGTACCCGGCAATATCAGGAAAGTTGTCCTGTAACCTTTGTGCCCAGATGTTAATGGAGCAATTACCTGTCACTTTGTGCGTTATGATTGACCTAGACGCTTAAAACGTTATTTATGCATAAATCAAATTAATTGAGAAGTCCATAAATAAACTATGAAATTGCTTCGTTTTGGAATTCAGCTACAGTATCGTGCATAACTTCATAGCCAACTTTAAATCAAGTAATTTTAGTCACCAAACGACACGAGACTTTCACCATCCATTTGGCCGAGTTCAACTTCTCAACCTCACAGACAAAGATGAACTGAACACAAAACAGGAACACCGCACGACACTGTGCACGCTGGGGTGTGGAATGAAGATGTGGTCACCTTGTGAAGTGGTAATAACGTTAATAATGCTCATTAGTCGGTTGGCATAATGAATGGGATATCAAGTAACAGTGCTGTACTGGTCTTGCTGATGGTAGAAAGTTGCTAAATATGAACTGGCTGCTGAGTATTAGGACCTGCCTTACCCTACAGAGTTCTTCGTCGACTTGCTTCCATCCTGAGCTGTGGCTGAGAGCACAGCCGACGTAAGCGTTGACAACACTCCTCTTGTACCTGTCTGGGCAGTCACTGTTGGCATTTAGGCACATTCCTATGTTTGTTTCCTTAGTGTAGACTGCAGTGTGGAAACCTCCGCTCCTTTCCATGACTGTTACATCAAGAAAGGGCAGCTTCCCATCCTTCTCCATCTCGTAAGTGAAACTCAACACAGAATTCTGCTTAAATGTCTCCTTCAACTCCTGCAGACGTCTGGCATCCTTCCAAGAGCTATATAGTCACACTAGCCCAGCGCTTTATCCTGAAATTACCTTCCCAGTCACTTATAAATTATCCTGAATTTGTAATAACAACTTTCTTGCAGAAGATGAAAGTATTGAGAAAACATTATTGAGTGTTTATTTACTATTTGGTTCTGCTGAATCGAGGTATAGCTCTTGGACCCCGCTTTTCTAACCAATTTATTTTTCTCTATTATATCTTCTTCATATTTCTCTCTAACACACACACACACATCTCTAGGATGCAGGCCGTAGCAGCTGTCTAATATTTACTGCTAGGTGAACAGGCGCTTCAGGATGCAAGAAACTCAGCCCATTTGTTTCTGCCTCTACCGGGGATTGAACCCGCGCCCATAGGATTATGACTCCAGAGCGCTGTCCACTCAGCGGCGAGGCCGCATGTGTGTGAGCGTGTATGTGTGATTGTGTGTGATAAATATAGCATTTTATTACAAAACTCATTATATATAACGTTAATAACATTAAATTCTTGCTCAGAGGTAAATGATTCTCACTGTGGTATGACAGGGTGAATTAATAAAAATTAATCCTGTTGGAAAATGCATATCATTCTTACATACGCAAAATGAGCAGTGACATTTGTTTTGAGTATTAATTTATTGGTCGTAAGTACTGAATTATGCGTTTAACACACACTTGGCGGCCACTCGGAGGCTCAGTGACCATCACATCCTGGACGGTAAACTAAAATAAATTTAGTGAAAAGTAAAGTGCAGGTTTTATTCATGCTTAAAACACTCTTTACGAATTAATCTATAATAAATCATATATGAAAATCGGTATCAATACCGGTATTATGTTTTATATATATGATATTCTCTTTGGCCATATACACAGATGGTTCCCTACACCGCCCCACGGGTGCAGCTGGAACTGCAGTTGTCCTGACAATGGGCGATGGCTTATATTTTGAGTGGGGAGTCCGTATAAACAACTGGGCCTCTACCCTTCAAGCATAACTATTTGACTTACTTCTTGCACTAAAATGTGTACAGGTCTCCAAACTTGATATATTAATTGTAAGTGACACTTTGTCAACCTTAATTGCCCTCAACTCTTTAAGACATAACTGTAACATGCTCGAGTATGATGCTACACACAAATACAACAAAATTATTAATTATGGTAACAGAATCCATTTCATGTGGATTCCATTTCATGTTGGCCTCCGAATGCATGATAGTTAAAGCTGATGAGAATCTGCCTTTAAAAGACAAATTGAGTGTAACCTTTGAACAAATCCACAAGGGCCGTGACGAGGATTCGAACCTGCGTCTGGGAGCATCCCAGACGCTGCCTTAATCGACTGAGCTACGACAGGGCAAAAGAGTTGAAACCGAAGTTCTACTGAACTTACTGGATCCCGCAGCCTCTCCAAGGCACAAACCAGGGTTTTACACAACTCCCCCTGCACTCGAGCTATGTCAATAGGCCGTTCTCCCTCTTCGTCCTTACATCATTACACCAGTGATGATTACATCAGTGTCTGGATGCTCCCGGACGCAGGTTTGAATCCTCGTCACGGCCCTTGTGGATTTGTTCATTTGATGCCTCACGTTAGTGTGATCACTGTGTGTAATGAGTATAACCTTTGACTGTCAATAAGCAGTTTGAGAGCAATAGTATACCAAGAACTATATCTGAGGAAAGTGAAATCGACACCAGTATTTTAATCTATCATACTATAATGCAAGAAGAGCCACCTATAGATAAAATCAGCAGACTCCTAGAGGTTACTACTGCTCGGCTTAGACTTGGCTATAAGTATCTCTGGGAATTTTCATTTTCTGCTGATGTAGACCTGACCATATGTAAAGTGTGTCAACAAAATTATTCACACACCCTCTCTGTCACTATGCGTCGAAGTGCGGAAAGATACGTGAATTCAGAGACAATTCTATAACAAATGTTCAAGAGATGTGTAAATATTTCAATCAAAATCTGCTGCCAGAAGTCTTGGCCAAATATCTCCAGTTTGCAAACTGTATGCAGTAACTAAGTGATTGTAACGTATCCACCGCTGCGCACTGGATGGGCGGTGTGGAGGACAAACATATCAATTGTGACACTAGCTCTCCACATTTGTCAGTTGTTTAATTTAGAAACTGTATTTGTGGTCGGTCTCATGCCCATTATTGATGTGACGACGTATACTGAATTTTGTAACTAGCTCGTCAAGATTTTGACTTGCTTAGCTAAATGAATTGTGGGGTTCAGTCCCTGAGCCCATTATTTACCTCTGTAACCCTTTACACTACCGCCCACAAGATGCCTATGGGATGCATAATAAATGAACTAAACTAGATGTGATTTTATAATACAAATATTGGAAGTGGTACGAGGTTTACCTCGGGACACTTGAAGTGAATAGTAAAAATGTTCATAGTTGTTAAATAATTAAATTCCGGTACTTTCATTTATGTCTACCTGGTTGTTTGCCTGTCTCGCTATATCGCCGCTCACTGAGAAATATTCCATAGAACTAAGCAATAAAGATCTCTAAATCTATAGTTAGAATTAGACATGTCACCAGCCGGTGAGCAATTGGCCATTCGTTGTCAAATTTCGCTGTGCAAAATAATTGCCAATTACATAGAAGTGAAACGACGTAATGTATACACAATATGGACCAATCACTGTCGCATACGTAACAAGCGGTAAAAATTAATCACTATTATTGGGTATAAAGTTAATACCATTATATCGTATGGGTCTATATTTTGCGTGGTCCATTTGACCAATGTCTATTGCTGGCTGTCGTGTTTATCCGTCAAGCACTGACATGACGGCATGATATTGTTACATGTCACAGGGGGGCATCATGGAGGTGTTGGCCTCCTGGTACACCTATCCTGGTTGAAGGGAAGGGAACGATCAGGGGGAAAGCGCCAAGCCAGTACGACTATATAGCACTGCGAAGGGGTCACGATAAGGATCTGGGGTGAACAGCGCTGAACTTCGTCGTATTTTGTTTGAACAACACTGATTTCCCTCGTATCCTGTATATCATTAAACTCCTTCCTATATCCTGAATGAACAGCATTTTGCTTCATCACATTATATGTGAACACTGAACACTGTCGTATCATGTATGAACAACACTGAACTCTGTCTTATCTTGTATGAACAACACTGAACTCTGTGGTATCCTGTATGAACAACACTGAACTCTGTCGAATCCTGTATGAACAACACTGAACTCTGTCTTATCCTATATGAACAACACTGAACTCTGTCGAATCCTGTATGAACAACACTGAACTCTGTCGAATCCTGTATGAACAACACTGAACTCTGTCTTATCCTGTATGAACAACACTGAACTCTGTCTTATCCTGTATGAACAACACTGAACTCTGTGGTATCCTGTATGAACAACACTGAACTCTGTCGTATCCTGTATGAACAACACTGAACTCTGTCTTATCCTGTATGAACAACACTGAACTCTGTGGTATCCTGTATGAACAACACTGAACTCTGTCGTATCATGTATGAACAACACTGAACTCTGTCTTATCCTGTATGAACAACACTGAACTCTTTGGTATCCTGTATGAACAACACTGAACTCTGTGGTATCCTGTATGAACAACACTGAACACTGTCGTATCCTGTATGAACAACACTGAACTCTGTCGTATCATGTATGGACAACACTGAACTCTGTGGTATCCTGTATGAACAACACTGAATTCTTAGCTATGTCTCATTTGTCAGTGCAGCGGCCGAGGTCATGATAGATCCGTTGTGTGTAAACGTGGTAGAGCGCGTGTGTGTAGTTGCTCTCCTTCAGCTTGAGGTACAGTGTGATGCGCTATTGAATGATAGTTGTTTTAAAGTGTACTTATAGATATTTTTTTTTAGATTTGATTAATATTATTAATATTAATTAATATTATTTTTAATATTATTTTAATGATTAATATTATTTTTCGGTATATGATGTTTTTTAATACCAAAAAATTGATCATCTGCTATATTTGTATTGTCATTTAGAAATTAGTAACGTAAAGTTTTTCATTTCGACCGAAGCGTTCTAAACAATATTGATAAAAGATAAAACTAAATAAAATTTTGTGTTGATCAATGCGCCAGCTACAAGTGTTGCAGAGAAGTGACTGCAAAGAGTCTGAACTTAGCATTATGGTTATCAGTGTCTGAGTGAAGCACATAATACTAATGAAGGTCACAAGTAACAGTAAAAATAGACACTGTAGAAAATAGGCAATCATCCAAAATAACAGAGATATACAAGAATATGATGAGACTTTATCCCCCGCTGTATACATATTAGAAAGGACCGAAACACAATTGGTTCTGTTGTTATGTTTGTCTTCTTTTTGTCATACTGATAATGTAAATGAATCCCCCCCCCCTGATATGTTGTTGGAATATCTCGGAGTTTCTGTGATGCTCCATTATTTTAACATACTGTTGTGTTGCGGAATAAAACGCCAGCATCACGCCTAACACCATTACAACACCACAATGCTTCATCATACATTCCCAGCACCACCGCTCCGTTATAGCTGTATTCCATTGATCAAATTTACAATTGTCGCTTCTCAGCAGGTTCTAACATCACTGATCACTGTTGTTGTTAGCTGATACATACATCACGGCTCCTACAACTTCACGGTAGATACAACCAACCATTAATGAGGCAAACATCATGGTTGATGTTGTGACACAGCCTGACAGATGAGAGGACAGGCTCGGGATTCGTAGTCCTTAAGTTCCAGGCTCGATTACCGGTGGTGGCAGGAAACAAATGGGCAGAGCTTCTTTAACCCTGATGACCTGTTAACTAGCATAAATAGGTTTCTATGAGTTAGACAGCTGCTACAGGCTGCTTCTGGGGGGTGTGAAACAAAAGGAGGGCTGGTCGAGGACCGGGCCGCGCTGACGCAAAGCTCAGCAATCATCTCACGTTATTTTCAAAACTAGATGTAAACCATCAGGGCTAATGTTACATCAGGAATGATGCGAACATCAAGGCTGATACGAACCTTATGGCAAATACGAACATCACGCTGATTCGAACATTAGCGCATTAACATGACACAAGTTTGAGGGCTGACATGAACATGAGGGACTATACCAAGATTCTGGGCTGAGTGAAGGCTAAACATCCACCTCCAGAGATATAAGGAAGGATTCCCAGGATATAAACAATAAGATGGTGCTTATTAGTGGCCTAATTTAATATGCCATCTCAGTACCTAGAAATTAACCTTTCCTATGTTCTTACGTATGTTTATAAAAATTTGTATTTATTATTATTATTATTATTATTATTATGTAGTATAGTAGTAGTAGTATGTAGTATCAATGGTTGTGAACGGGATTAGTTTGCTCCTCAGATCCATTTTGTAAATATAATGCCAGTTAAGAAGACATTAAGATGATATACCGAAATATGTACCCGGCAATATCAGGAAAGTTGTCCTGTAACCTTGTGCCCAGATGTTAATGGAGCAATTACCTGTCACTTTGTGCGTTATGATTGAGCCTAGACGCTTAAAACGTTATTTATGCATAAATCAAATTAATTGAGAGAGTCCATAAATAAACTATGAAATTGCTTCGTTTTGGAATTCCGCTACAGTATCGTGCATACCTGCATAGCCAACTTTAAATCAAGTAATTTTAGTCACCAAACGACACGAGACTTTCACCATCCATTTGGCCGAGTTCAACTTCTCAACCTCACAGACAAAGATGAACTGAACACAAAACAGAACACCGCACGACACTGTGCACGCTGGGGTGTGGAATGAAGATGTGGTCCCCTTGTGAAGTGGTAATAACGTTAATAATGCTCATTAGTCGGTTGGCATAATGAATGGGATATCAAGTAACAGTGCTGTACTGGTCTTGCTGATGGTAGAAGTTGCTAAATATGAACTGGCTGCTGAGTATTAGGACCTGCCTTACCCTACAGAGCTTCTTCGTCGACTTGCTTCATCTGAGCTGTGGCTGAGAGCACAGCCGACGTAAGCGTTGACAACACTCCCTCTTGTACCTGTCTGGCGACAGTCACTGTTGGCATTTGGCACAATCCTATGTTTGTTTCCTTAGTGTAGACTGCAGTGTGGAAACCTCGTCTCCTTTCCATGACTGTTACATCAAGAAAGGGCAGCTTCCCATCCTTCTCCATCTGTAAGTGAAACTCAACACAGAATTCTGCTTAAATGTCTCCTTCAACTCCTGCAGACGTCTGGCATCCTTCCAAGAGCTATATAGTCACACTAGCCCAGCGCTTTATCCTGAAATTACCTTCCCAGTCACTTATAAATTATCCTGAATTTGTAACTAACAACTTTCTTGCAGAGATGGATGAAAGTATTGAGAAACCATTATTGAGTGTTTATTTACTATTGGGTTCTGCTGAATCGAGTATAGCTCTTGGACCCCTGCTTTTCTAACCAATTTATTTTTCTCTATTATATCTTCTCATATTTCTCTCTAACACACACACACACATCTCTAGGATGCAGGCCGTAGCAGCTATCTGTCTCAATACTATTACTGCTAGGTGAACAGGCGCTTCAGGATGCAAGAAACTCAGCCATTTGTTTCTGCCTCTACCGGGGATTGAGACCCGGGCCCATAGGACTATGACTCCAGAGCGCTGTCCACCAGCGCGAGGCGCATGGGTGTGATGCGTGTATGTGTGAGTGTGTGTGATAAATATAGCATTTTATTACAAAACTCATTATATATAACGTTAATAACATTAATTCTTGCTCAGAGGTAAATGATTCTCACTGTGGTATGACAGGGTGAATTAATAAAAATTAATCCTGTTGGAAAATGCATATCATTCTTACATACGCAAAATGAGCAGTGACATTTGTTTTGAGTATTAATTTATTGGTCGTAAGTACTGAATTATGCGTTTAACACACACTTGGCGGCCACTCGGAGGCTCAGTGACCATCACATCCTGGACGGTAAACTAAAATAAATTTAGTGAAAAGTAAAGTGCAGGTTTTATTCATGCTAAAAAACTCTTTACGAATTAATCTATAAAAATCATATATGAAAATCGGTATCAATACCGGTATTATAGTTATATATATGATATTCTCTTTGGCCATATACACTGATGGCTTCCCTATACCGCCCCACGGGTGCAGCTGGAACTGCAGTTGTCCTGACAATGGGCGATGGCTTATATTTTGAGTGGGGATCCGTATAAACAACTGGGCCTCTACCCTTCAAGCATAACTATTTGACTTACTTCTTGCACTAAAATGTGTACAGGTCTCCAAACTTGATATATTAATTGTAAGTGACACTTTGTCAACCTTAATTGCCCTCAACTCTTTAAGACATAACTGTAACATGCTCGAGTATGATGCTACACACAAATACAATAAAATTATTAATTATGGTAACAGAATCTCATTTCATGCGGATTCCATTTCATGTTGGCCTCCGAATGCATGATAGTTAAAGCTGATGAGAATCTGCCTTTAAAGACAAATTGAGTGTAACCTTTGAACAAATCCACAATGGACGTGACCGAATGGATTCGAAACTGCATCTGGGAGCATCCCAGACGACTGCCTTAATCGACTGAGCTACGACAGGGCAAAAGAGTTGAAAACCGAAGTTCTACTGAACTTACTGGATCCCTGCAGCCTCTCCGAGGCACAACACCAGGGTTTTACACAACTCCCCCTGCACTCGAGCTATGTCAATAGGCCTGTTCTCCCTCTTCGTCCTTACATCATTACACCAGTGAAGATTACATCAGTGTCTGGGATGCTCCCGGACGCAGTTGAATCCTCGCTCACGGCCTCTTGTGGATTTGTTCATTGATGCTTCACGTTAGTGTGATATCTGTGTGTAATGAGTATAACCTTTGACTGTCATAAGCAGTTTGGAGCAATAGTATACCAAGAACTTCAATTTGTAGATTAGAAAGTGAAATCGACACCCAGTATTTTAATCTATCATACTATAATGCAAGAAGAGCCACCGTATAGATAAAATCAGCAGACTCCTAGAGGTTCCTACTGCTCGGCTTAGACTAGGCTATAAGTATCTCTGGGAATTTTCATTTTCTGCTGATGTAGACCTGACCATATGTAAAGTGTGTCAACAAAATTATTCACACACCCTCTCTGTCACTATGCGTCGAAGTGCGGAAAGATACGTGAATTCAGAGACAATTCTATAACAAACTGTTCAAGAGATTTGTAAATATTTCATTCAAAATGAGCTGCTGCCAGAAGTCTTGGCCAAATATCTCAGTTTGCAAACTGTATGCAGTAACTAAGTGATTGTAACGTATCCACCGCTGCGCACTGGATGGGCGGTGTGGAGGACAACATATCAATTTTTTTTGTGACACTAGCTCTCCACATTTGTCAGTTGTTTAATTTAGAAACACCAGGGCTGATACATGCACCAGGGCTGATACATGCACCGGGGCTGATACATGCACCAGGGCTGATACATGCACCAGGGCTGATACATACACCGGGGCTGATACATGCACCAGGGCTGATACATGCACCAGGGCTGATACATGCACCAGGGCTGATACATACCAGGGCTGATACATACACCAGGGCTGATACATACACCAGGGCTGATACATGCACCGGGGCTGATACATGCACCAGGGCTGATACATACACCCGGGGCTGATACATGCACCAGGGCTGATACATGCACCAGGGCTGATACATGCACCAGGGCTGATACATGCACCAGGGCTGATACATGCACCAGGGCTGATACATGCACCAGGGCTGATACATGCACCAGGGCTGATACATACACCAGGGCTGATACATGCACCAGGGCTGATACATACACCAGGGCTGATACATGCACCAGGGCTGATACATACACCAGGGCTGATACATGCACCAGGGCTGATACATGCACCAGGGCTGATACATGCACCGGGGCTGATACATGCACCGGGGCTGATACATGCACCAGGGCTGATACATGCACCAGGGCTGATACATACACCGGGGCTGATACATGCACCAGGGCTGATACATGCACCAGGGCTGATACATGCACCAGGGCTGATACATGCACCAGGGCTGATACATGCACCAGGGCTGATACATACACCAGGGCTGATACATGCACCAGGGCTGATACATGCACCAGGGCTGATACATGCACCAGGGCTGATACATACACCAGGGCTGATACATGCACCAGGGCTGATACATGCACCAGGGCTGATACATGCACCAGGGCTGATACATACACCGGGGCTGATACATACACCGGGCTGATACATGCACCAGGGCTGATACATACACCGGGGCTGATACATGCACCGGGCTGATACATACACCAGGGCTGATACATACACCGGGGCTGATACATGCACCAGGGCTGATACATGCACCAGGGCTGATACATACACGGGGCTGATACATGCACCAGGGCTGATACATACACCAGGGCTGATACATACACCAGGGCTGATACATGCACCAGGGCTGATACATGCACCAGGGCTGATACATGCACCGGGGCTGATACATACACCGGGGCTGATACATACACCAGGGCTGATACATACACCAGGGCTGATACATGCACCAGGGCTGATACATACACCGGGGCTGATACATGCACCAGGGCTGATACATGCACCAGGGCTGATACATACACCGGGCTGATACATACACCGGGCTGATACATGCACCAGGGCTGATACATACACCGGGGCTGATACATACACCGGGGCTGATACATACACCGGGGCTGATACATGCACCAGGGCTGATACATACACCGGGGCTGATACATACACCAGGGCTGATACATACACCGGGGCTGATACATGCACCAGGGCTGATACATACACCGGGCTGATACATACACCGGGCTGATACATGCACCAGGGCTGATACATACACCGGGGCTGATACATACACCGGGCTGATACATGCACCAGGGCTGATACATGCACCGGGCTGATACATACACCGGGGCTGATACATGCACCAGGGCTGATACATACACCGGGGCTGATACATACACCGGGCTGATACATGCACCAGGGCTGATACATACACCGGGGCTGATACATGCACCAGGGCTGATACATACACCGGGGCTGATACATGCACCAGGGCTGATACATGCACCGGGGCTGATACATACACCAGGGCTGATACATACACCGGGGCTGATACATGCACCAGGGCTGATACATACACCGGGGCTGATACATACACCAGGGCTGATACATACACCGGGGCTGATACATACACCGGGGCTGATACATGCACCAGGGCTGATACATACACCGGGGCTGATACATGCACCAGGGCTGATACATACACCGGGGCTGATACATACACCGGGCTGATACATACACCGGGGCTGATACATACACCAGGGCTGATACATGCACCAGGGCTGATACATACACCGGGGCTGATACATGCACCGGGCTGATACATGCACCAGGGCTGATACATGCACCAGGGCTGATACATGCACCAGGGCTGATACATACACCAGGGCTGATACATGCACCAGGGCTGATACATGCACCAGGGCTGATACATGCACCAGGGCTGATACATGCACCGGGCTGATACATGCACCAGGGCTGATACATACACCGGGCTGATACATGCACCAGGGCTGATACATACACCGGGGCTGATACATGCACCGGGCTGATACATGCACCAGGGCTGATACATGCACCAGGGCTGATACATGCACCAGGGCTGATACATGCACCAGGGCTGATACATGCACCAGGGCTGATACATACACCGGGGCTGATACATACACCGGGGCTGATACATACACCGGGGCTGATACATGCACCGGGGCTGATACATGCACCGGGGCTGATACATGCACCAGGGCTGATACATGCACCAGGGCTGATACATGCACCAGGGCTGATACATACACCGGGCTGATACATGCACCAGGGCTGATACATGCACCAGGGCTGATACATGCACCAGGGCTGATACATGCACCAGGGCTGATACATGCACCAGGGCTGATACATGCACCAGGGCTGATACATGCACCAGGGCTGATACATACACCGGGGCTGATACATGCACCAGGGCTGATACATGCACCAGGGCTGATACATGCACCAGGGCTGATACATGCACCAGGGCTGATACATGCACCAGGGCTGATACATACACCGGGCTGATACATACACCGGGGCTGATACATGCACCAGGGCTGATACATACACCAGGGCTGATACATACACCGGGGCTGATACATGCACCAGGGCTGATACATGCACCAGGGCTGATACATGCACCAGGGCTGATACATGCACCAGGGCTGATACATGCACCAGGGCTGATACATACACCGGGGCTGATACATGCACCAGGGCTGATACATACACCGGGCTGATACATACACCGGGGCTGATACATACACCGGGCTGATACATACACCAGGGCTGATACATACACCGGGGCTGATACATACACCGGGCTGATACATGCACCAGGGCTGATACATACACCAGGGCTGATACATACACCGGGGCTGATACATACACCGGGGCTGATACATACACCGGGGCTGATACATACACCGGGGCTGATACATACACCGGGGCTGATACATACACCAGGGCTGATACATACACCGGGCTGATACATACACCGGGGCTGATACATACACCGGGGCTGATACATACACCGGGCTGATACATACACCGGGGCTGATACATACACCGGGGCTGATACATGCACCGGGGCTGATACATGCACCAGGGCTGATACATACACCAGGGCTGATACATACACCAGGGCTGATACATGCACCAGGGCTGATACATGCACCAGGGCTGATACATGCACCAGGGTGATACATACACCAGGGCTGATACATACACCAGGGCTGATACATGCACCGGGGCTGATACATGCACCAGGGCTGATACATACACCGGGCTGATACATACACCAGGGCTGATACATACACCGGGGCTGATACATGCACCAGGGCTGATACATACACCGGGGCTGATACATACACCAGGGCTGATACATACACCGGGCTGATACATGCACCAGGGCTGATACATACACCGGGGCTGATACATGCACCAGGGCTGATACATGCACCAGGGCTGATACATGCACCAGGGCTGATACATGCACCAGGGCTGATACATGCACCAGGGCTGATACATGCACCAGGGCTGATACATACACCGGGGCTGATACATACACCGGGGCTGATACATGCACCAGGGCTGATACATGCACCAGGGCTGATACATGCACCAGGGCTGATACATGCACCAGGGCTGATACATGCACCAGGGCTGATACATGCACCAGGGCTGATACATGCACCAGGGCTGATACATGCACCAGGGCTGATACATGCACCAGGGCTGATACATGCACCAGGGCTGATACATGCAATAGGGCTGATACATGCACCAGGGCTGATACATGCACCAGGGCTGATACATGCACCAGGGCTGATACATGCACCAGGGCTGATACATGCACCAGGGCTGATACATGCACCAGGGCTGATACATGCACCAGGGCTGATACATGCACCAGGGCTGATACATGCACCAGGGCTGATACATGCACCAGGGCTGATACATGCACCAGGGCTGATACATGCACCAGGGCTGATACATGCACCAGGGCTGATACATGCACCAGGGCTGATACATACACCAGGGCTGATACATACACCAGGGCTGATACATGCACCGGGGCTGATACATACACCAGGGCTGATACATACACCAGGGCTGATACATGCACCAGGGCTGATACATGCACCAGGGCTGATACATACACCAGGGCTGATACATGCACCAGGGCTGATACATGCACCAGGGCTGATACATGCACCAGGGCTGATACATGCACCAGGCTGATACATGCACCGGGGCTGATACATGCACCAGGGCTGATACATGCACCGGGGCTGATACATGCACCAGGGCTGATACATGCACCAGGGCTGATACATACACCGGGGCTGATACATGCACCGGGGCTGATACATGCACCAGGGCTGATACATGCACCAGGGCTGATACATACACCGGGGCTGATACATACACCAGGGCTGATACATACACCGGGGCTGATACATGCACCAGGGCTGATACATGCACCAGGGCTGATACATGCACCAGGGCTGATACATGCACCAGGGCTGATACATGCACCAGGGCTGATACATACACCAGGGCTGATACATACACCAGGGCTGATACATGCACCAGGGCTGATACATGCACCAGGGCTGATACATACACCGGGGCTGATACATGCACCGGGCTGATACATGCACCGGGGCTGATACATACACCGGGGCTGATACATACACCGGGGCTGATACATACACCAGGGCTGATACATGCACAGGGCTGATACATACACCAGGGCTGATACATACACCAGGGCTGATACATACACCAGGGCTGATACATACACCAGGGCTGATACATGCACCAGGGCTGATACATACACCAGGGCTGATACATACACCAGGGCTGATACATACACCGGGGCTGATACATGCACCAGGGCTGATACATGCACCAGGGCTGATACATACACCAGGGCTGATACATACACCAGGGCTGATACATGCACCAGGGCTGATACATACACCAGGGCTGATACATGCACCAGGGCTGATACATACACCGGGGCTGATACATACACCAGGGCTGATACATGCACCAGGGCTGATACATACACCGGGGCTGATACATGCACCAGGGCTGATACATACACCAGGGCTGATACATGCACCAGGGCTGATACATGCACCAGGGCTGATACATGCACCAGGGCTGATACATACACCAGGGCTGATACATACACCAGGGCTGATACATGCACCAGGGCTGATACATGCACCAGGGCTGATACATGCACCAGGGCTGATACATACACCAGGGCTGATACATACACCAGGGCTGATACATACACCAGGGCTGATACATACACCGGGGCTGATACATGCACCAGGGCTGATACATACACCAGGGCTGATACATACACCGGGCTGATACATGCACCGGGGCTGATACATACACCGGGGCTGATACATACACCGGGCTGATACATGCACCAGGGCTGATACATACACCAGGGCTGATACATGCACCGGGGCTGATACATACACCGGGGCTGATACATACACCGGGGCTGATACATACACCGGGGCTGATACATACACCAGGGCTGATACATGCACCAGGGCTGATACATACACCAGGGCTGATACATACACCAGGGCTGATACATACACCGGGGCTGATACATGCACCAGGGCTGATACATACACCAGGGCTGATACATGCACCAGGGCTGATACATACACCGGGGCTGATACATACACCAGGGCTGATACATACACCGGGGCTGATACATGCACCAGGGCTGATACATACACCAGGGCTGATACATACACCGGGGCTGATACATGCACCGGGGCTGATACATGCACCGGGGCTGATACATACACCAGGGCTGATACATGCACCAGGGCTGATACATGCACCAGGGCTGATACATGCACCAGGGCTGATACATACACCGGGGCTGATACATACACCGGGGCTGATACATGCACCAGGGCTGATACATACACCGGGGCTGATACATACACCAGGGCTGATACATGCACCAGGGCTGATACATACACCGGGCTGATACATGCACCAGGGCTGATACATACACCGGGGCTGATACATACACCGGGCTGATACATACACCGGGGCTGATACATACACCAGGGCTGATACATACACCGGGCTGATACATACACCGGGGCTGATACATGCACCAGGGCTGATACATGCACCAGGGCTGATACATACACCAGGGCTGATACATACACCGGGGCTGATACATACACCGGGGCTGATACATACACCGGGGCTGATACATGCACCAGGGCTGATACATACACCGGGCTGATACATACACCAGGGCTGATACATGCACCGGGGCTGATACATACACCGGGGCTGATACATACACCAGGGCTGATACATACACCGGGGCTGATACATACACCGGGGCTGATACATACACCAGGGCTGATACATACACCGGGGCTGATACATACACCGGGGCTGATACATACACCGGGGCTGATACATGCACCAGGGCTGATACATACACCGGGGCTGATACATGCACCAGGGCTGATACATGCACCAGGCTGATACATGCACCAGGGCTGATACATGCACCAGGGCTGATACATACACCAGGGCTGATACATACACCAGGGCTGATACATACACCGGGGCTGATACATACACCAGGGCTGATACATGCACCGGGGCTGATACATACACCGGGGCTGATACATGCACCAGGGCTGATACATGCACCAGGCTGATACATGCACCAGGGCTGATACATGCACCAGGGCTGATACATGCACCAGGGCTGATACATGCACCAGGGCTGATACATACACCGGGGCTGATACATACACCGGGGCTGATACATACACC
>WNGS01001522.1:31553-45481 GCA_020271785.1 Procambarus virginalis
GGGCTGATACATACACCAGGGCTGATACATACACCGGGGCTGATACATGCACCAGGGCTGATACATGCACCAGGGCTGATACATACACCGGGGCTGATACATGCACCAGGGCTGATACATGCACCAGGGCTGATACATAACCGGGGCTGATACATGCACCGGGCTGATACATACACCAGGGCTGATACATGCACCAGGGCTGATACATACACCGGGCTGATACATACACCAGGGCTGATACATGCACCAGGGCTGATACATACACCAGGGCTGATACATACACCGGGGCTGATACATACACCAGGGCTGATACATACACCAGGGCTGATACATGCACCAGGGCTGATACATGCACCAGGGCTGATACATACACCAGGGCTGATACATGCACCAGGGCTGATACATGCACCAGGGCTGATACATACACCAGGGCTGATACATGCACCAGGGCTGATACATACACCGGGCTGATACATACACCAGGGCTGATACATGCACCGGGGCTGATACATGCACCAGGGCTGATACATGCACCAGGGCTGATACATGCACCAGGGCTGATACATACACCAGGGCTGATACATACACCGGGCTGATACATGCACCAGGGCTGATACATGCACCAGGGCTGATACATACACCAGGGCTGATACATGCACCAGGGCTGATACATACACCGGGCTGATACATGCACCAGGCTGATACATGCACCAGGGCTGATACATACACCGGGGCTGATACATACACCAGGGCTGATACATGCACCAGGGCTGATACATACACCAGGCTGATACATGCACCAGGGCTGATACATACACCGGGCTGATACATACACCAGGGCTGATACATGCACCAGGGCTGATACATGCACCAGGGCTGATACATACACCAGGGCTGATACATACACCGGGGCTGATACATACACCAGGGCTGATACATGCACCAGGGCTGATACATACACCAGGGCTGATACATGCACCAGGGCTGATACATACACCGGGGCTGATACATACACCAGGGCTGATACATGCACCAGGGCTGATACATGCACCAGGGCTGATACATACACCGGGCTGATACATACACCGGGGCTGATACATGCACCAGGGCTGATACATGCACCAGGGCTGATACATACACCGGGCTGATACATGCACCGGGCTGATACATGCACCAGGGCTGATACATACACCAGGGCTGATACATACACCGGGCTGATACATGCACCAGGCTGATACATGCACCAGGGCTGATACATACACCAGGGCTGATACATACACCAGGGCTGATACATACACCAGGGCTGATACATGCACCAGGGCTGATACATACACCAGGGCTGATACATGCACCAGGGCTGATACATACACCAGGGCTGATACATACACCAGGGCTGATACATGCACCGGGCTGATACATGCACCGGGGCTGATACATGCACCAGGGCTGATACATGCACCAGGGCTGATACATGCACCAGGGCTGATACATGCACCAGGGCTGATACATACACCAGGGCTGATACATACACCAGGCTGATACATACACCAGGGCTGATACATGCACCGGGCTGATACATGCACCAGGGCTGATACATGCACCAGGGCTGATACATGCACCAGGGCTGATACATGCACCAGGGCTGATACATGCACCGGGCTGATACATGCACCGGGCTGATACATGCACCAGGGCTGATACATACACCGGGGCTGATACATGCACCAGGCTGATACATACACCGGGCTGATACATACACCGGGCTGATACATGCACCAGGGCTGATACATACACCAGGGCTGATACATGCACCAGGGCTGATACATGCACCAGGGCTGATACATGCACCAGGGCTGATACATACACCGGGCTGATACATGCACCAGGGCTGATACATGCACCAGGGCTGATACATGCACCAGGGCTGATACATGCACCAGGCTGATACATACACCAGGCTGATACATACACCGGGGCTGATACATACACCGGGCTGATACATGCACCAGGGCTGATACATACACCGGGGCTGATACATGCACCAGGGCTGATACATACACCGGGGCTGATACATGCACCGGGGTGATACATGCACCAGGGCTGATACATGCACCAGGGCTGATACATACACCGGGGCTGATACATGCACCAGGCTGATACATGCACCAGGGCTGATACATACACCAGGGCTGATACATGCACCAGGCTGATACATGCACCAGGGCTGATACATACACCGGGGCTGATACATGCACCAGGGCTGATACATACACCAGGGCTGATACATACACCGGGCTGATACATACACCGGGGCTGATACATGCACCAGGGCTGATACATGCACCAGGGCTGATACATACACCAGGGCTGATACATGCACCAGGGCTGATACATGCACCAGGGCTGATACATGCACCAGGGCTGATACATGCACCAGGGCTGATACATGCACCAGGGCTGATACATACACCAGGGCTGATACATACACCAGGGCTGATACATGCACCAGGGCTGATACATGCACCAGGGCTGATACATACACCAGGGCTGATACATACACCGGGCTGATACATGCACCAGGGCTGATACATACACCAGGGCTGATACATGCACCGGGGCTGATACATACACCCGGGCTGATACATACACCAGGGCTGATACATACACCGGGCTGATACATGCACCAGGGCTGATACATACACCAGGGCTGATACATACACCGGGCTGATACATGCACCAGGGCTGATACATACACCAGGGCTGATACATACACCAGGGCTGATACATGCACCAGGGCTGATACATGCACCGGGGCTGATACATGCACCAGGGCTGATACATGCACCAGGGCTGATACATGCACCAGGGCTGATACATGCACCAGGGCTGATACATACACCAGGCTGATACATACACCGGGGCTGATACATACACCAGGGCTGATACATGCACCGGGCTGATACATGCACCGGGGCTGATACATACACCGGGGCTGATACATACACCAGGGCTGATACATGCACCAGGGCTGATACATACACCAGGGCTGATACATGCACCAGGCTGATACATGCACCAGGCTGATACATGCACCGGGCTGATACATGCACCAGGGCTGATACATACACCGGGGCTGATACATACACCAGGGCTGATACATGCACCAGGCTGATACATGCACCAGGGCTGATACATACACCGGGCTGATACATACACCGGGGCTGATACATGCACCAGGGCTGATACATGCACCAGGGCTGATACATACACCAGGGCTGATACATACACGGGGCTGATACATACACCGGGCTGATACATACACCAGGGCTGATACATGCACCAGGGCTGATACATACACCGGGGCTGATACATACACCAGGGCTGATACATACACCGGGCTGATACATGCACCAGGGCTGATACATACACCGGGGCTGATACATGCACCAGGGCTGATACATACACCAGGGCTGATACATACACCGGGCTGATACATACACCAGGGCTGATACATGCACCAGGGCTGATACATGCACCAGGGCTGATACATGCACCAGGGCTGATACATACACCGGGGCTGATACATACACCGGGGCTGATACATACACCGGCTGATACATACACCGGGCTGATACATACACCAGGCTGATACATACACCGGGGCTGATACATACACCGGGCTGATACATACACCGGGCTGATACATACACCGGGGCTGATACATGCACCGGGGCTGATACATACACCGGGCTGATACATACACCAGGCTGATACATACACCGGGGCTGATACATGCACCAGGCTGATACATACACCGGCTGATACATACCCGGGGCTGATACATACACCGGGCTGATACATACACCGGGGCTGATACATACACCAGGGCTGATACATACACCGGGGCTGATACATACACCGGGCTGATACATACACCAGGGCTGATACATACACCGGGGCTGATACATACACCGGGGCTGATACATACACCGGGCTGATACATACACCAGGGCTGATACATACACCAGGGCTGATACATACACCGGGGCTGATACATACACCAGGGCTGATACATACACCGGGGCTGATACATACACGGGTCTGATACATACACCCAGGGCTGATACATACACCGGGGCTGATACATGCACCAGGCTGATACATCATCACGGCTCTACAACTTCACGGTAGATACAAACAACATTAATGAGGCAAACATCATGTTGATGTTGGGACAGCCTGACAGATGAGAGGACAGGGCTCGGGATTCGTAGTCCTTAGTTCCAGGCTCGATTCCCGTGGTGGCAGGAAACAAATGGGCAGAGCTTCTTTAACCCTGATGTACCTGTTAACTAGCATAANCGGGCTGATACATGCACCAGGGCTGATACATACACCAGGGCTGATACATACACCGGGCTGATACATGCACCAGGGCTGATACATGCACCAGGGCTGATACATACCCGGGGCTGATACATGCACCAGGGCTGATACATGCACCAGGGCTGATACATACACCAGGGCTGATACATGCACCAGGGCTGATACATACACGGGGCTGATACATGCACACAGGGCTGATACATACACAGGGCTGATACATGCACCGGGCTGATACATGCACCAGGGCTGATACATGCACCAGGGCTGATACATGCACCAGGGCTGATACATACACCAGGGCTGATACATGCACCGGGGCTGATACATACAGGGCTGATACATACACCGGGGCTGATACATGCACCAGGGCTGATACATGCACCAGGGCTGATACATACACCGGGGCTGATACATACACCAGGGCTGATACATGCACCAGGGCTGATACATGCACCAGGGCTGATACATACACGGGGCTGATACATGCACCGGGCTGATACATGCACCAGGGCTGATACATGCACCAGGGCTGATACATGCACCAGGGCTGATACATGCACAGGGCTGATACATACCAGGGCTGATACATGCACCAGGGCTGATACATACAGGGCTGATACATGCACCAGGGGCTGATACATGCACCAGGGCTGATACATGCACCAGGGCTGATACATACACCGGGGCTGATACATACACAGGGCTGATACATGCACCAGGGCTGATACATGCACCAGGGCTGATACATACACCAGGGCTGATACATGCACCAGGGCTGATACATGCACCATGGGCTGATACATACACCGGGGCTGATACATACACCGGGGCTGATACATACACCCGGGGGATACATGCACCGGGGCTGATACATGCACCAGGGCTGATACATGCACCAGGGCTGATACATACACCAGGCTGATACATACACCGGGGCTGATACATACACCAGGGCTGATACATGCACCAGGGCTGATACATACACCAGGGCTGATACATGCACCAGGGGATACATACACCAGGGCTGATACATACACCAGGGCTGATACATGCACCAGGGCTGATACATGCACCAGGGGATACATGCACCAGGGCTGATACATGCACCAGGGGATACATGCACCAGGGCTGATACATACACCAGGGCTGATACATACACCAGGGCTGATACATGCACCAGGGCTGATACATGCACCAGGGCTGATACATACACCAGGGCTGATACATGCACCAGGGCTGATACATACACCGGGCTGATACATGCACCAGGGCTGATACATGCACCAGGGCTGATACATACACCAGGGCTGATACATGCACGGGGCTGATACATAACCAGGGCTGATACATACACCGGGGTGATACATGCACCGGGGCTGATACATACACCAGGGCTGATACATGCACCAGGCTGATACATGCACCAGGGCTGATACATGCACCAGGGCTGATACATGCACCAGGGCTGATACATGCACCAGGGCTGATACATGCACCAGGGCTGATACATGCACCAGGGCTGATACATACACCAGGGCTGATACATGCACCAGGGCTGATACATGCACCAGGCTGATACATACACCAGGGCTGATACATGCACCAGGGCTGATACATGCACCAGGGCTGATACATACACCAGGGCTGATACATGCACGGGGCTGATACATGCACCAGGGCTGATACATGCACCAGGGCTGATACATGCACCAGGGCTGATACATACACCAGGGGATACATACACCAGGGCTGATACATGCACCAGGGCTGATACATGCACCAGGGCTGATACATGCACCAGGGCTGATACATGCACCAGGGCTGATACATACACCGGGCTGATACATGCACCAGGGCTGATACATGCACCAGGGCTGATACATACACCGGGGTGATACATACACAGGGCTGATACATGCACCAGGGCTGATACATGCACAGGCTGATACATGCACCAGGGCTGATACATACACCGGGGTGATACATGCACCAGGGCTGATACATGCACAGGGCTGATACATGCACCAGGGCTGATACAACCAGGGCTGATACATACACAGGGCTGATACATACACCAGGGCTGATACATGCACCAGGCTGATACATGCACCAGGGCTGATACATGCACCAGGGCTGATACATACACCGGGGTGATACATACACCAGGGCTGATACATGCACCAGGGCTGATACATGCACCAGGGCTGATACATACACCGGGGCTGATACATACCAGGGCTGATACATGCACCAGGCTGATACATGCACAGGCTGATACATACACCGGGGCTGATACATGCACCGGGGCTGATACATGCACCAGGGCTGATACATGCACCAGGGCTGATACATACACCGGGGCTGATACATGCACCAGGGCTGATACATGCACAGGGCTGATACATAACCAGGGCTGATACATACACCAGGGCTGATACATACACCAGGGCTGATACATGCACAGGGCTGATACATACACCAGGGCTGATACATGCACCAGGGCTGATACATACACCAGGGCTGATACATACACCAGGCTGATACATGCACCGGGGGCTGACATGCACCAGGGCTGATACATGCACCAGGGCTGATACATGCACCAGGGCTGATACATGCACCAGGGCTGATACATGCACCAGGGCTGATACATGCACCAGGGCTGATACATGCACCAGGGCTGATACATACACCAGGGCTGATACATGCACCGGGGCTGATACATGCACCAGGGCTGATACATGCACCAGGGCTGATACATGCACCAGGGCTGATACATGCACCAGGTGATACATGCACCAGGGCTGATACATGCACCGGGCTGATACATGCACCAGGGCTGATACATACACCAGGGCTGATACATGCACCAGGGCTGATACATACACGGGGCTGATACATACACCGGGGCTGATACACACCAGGGCTGATACATACACCAGGGCTGATACATGCACCAGGGCTGATACATGCACCAGGGCTGATACATGCACCAGGGCTGATACATGCACCGGGCTGATACATGCACCAGGGCTGATACATGCACCAGGGCTGATACATGCACCAGGCTGATACATGCACCAGGGCTGATACATGCACCAGGGCTGATACATGCACCAGGGCTGATACATGCACCAGGGCTGATACATGCACCAGGGCTGATACATGCACCAGGGCTGATACATGCACCAGGGCTGATACATACACCAGGGCTGATACATGCACCAGGGCTGATACATGCACCAGGGCTGATACATGCACCAGGGCTGATACATGCACCAGGGCTGATACATGCACCAGGGCTGATACATGCACCAGGGCTGATACATGCACCAGGGCTGATACATGCACCAGGGCTGATACATGCACCAGGGCTGATACATGCACCAGGGCTGATACATGCACCAGGGCTGATACATGCACCAGGGCTGATACATGCACCAGGGCTGATACATGCACCAGGGCTGATACATGCACCAGGGCTGATACATGCACCAGGGCTGATACATGCACCAGGGCTGATACATGCACCAGGGCTGATACATGCACCAGGGCTGATACATGCACCAGGGCTGATACATGCACCAGGGCTGATACATGCACCAGGGCTGATACATGCACCAGGGCTGATACATGCACCAGGCTGATACATGCACCAGGGCTGATACATGCACCAGGGCTGATACATGCACCAGGGCTGATACATGCACCAGGGCTGATACATGCACCAGGGCTGATACATGCACCAGGGCTGATACATGCACCAGGGCTGATACATGCACCAGGGCTGATACATGCACCAGGGCTGATACATGCACCAGGGCTGATACATGCACCAGGGCTGATACATGCACCAGGGCTGATACATGCACCAGGGCTGATACATGCACCAGGGCTGATACATGCACCAGGGCTGATACATGCACCAGGGCTGATACATGCACCAGGGCTGATACATGCACCAGGGCTGATACATGCACCAGGCTGATACATGCACCAGGGCTGATACATGCACCAGGGCTGATACATGCACCAGGGCTGATACATGCACCAGGCTGATACATGCACCAGGGCTGATACATGCACCAGGGCTGATACATGCACCAGGGCTGATACATGCACCAGGGCTGATACATGCACCAGGGCTGATACATGCACCAGGGCTGATACATGCACCAGGGCTGATACATGCACCAGGGCTGATACATGCACCAGGGCTGATACATGCACCAGGGCTGATACATGCACCAGGGCTGATACATGCACCAGGGCTGATACATGCACCAGGGCTGATACATGCACCAGGGCTGATACATGCACCAGGGCTGATACATGCACCAGGGCTGATACATGCACCAGGGCTGATACATGCACCAGGGCTGATACATGCACCAGGGCTGATACATGCACCAGGGCTGATACATGCACCAGGGCTGATACAGACATCACAGGCTCTACAAACTTCACGGTAGATACAAACAACATTACTGAGGCAAAACATCATGGCTGATGTTGTGACAGCCTGACAGCTGAGGGACAGGGCTCGGGATTCGTAGTCCTAGTTCCGGGCTCGATTCCCGGTGGAGGCGGAACAAATGGACAGAGCTTCTTTCACCCCTGATGCCCTGTTACCTAGCATAAATAGGTACCTGTGAGTTAGACAGCTGCTCCGGGCTTCCTGGGGGTGTGAAACAAAAGGAGGCCTGTTCGAGGACCGGGCCGCGCGGACGCAAAGCTCCGAAATCATCTCACGATATTTTCAAAATAGATGTAAACATCAGGGCTAATATTAACATCAGGAATGATGCGAACATCAAAGCTGATACGAACCTTATTGGCAAATACGAACATTACGGCTGATTCAACATTAACGCATGAACATGACCAAGTTTGAGGGCTGACACGAACATGAGGGACTATACCAAGATCAGGGCTGAGTTAAGGGTAAACAACCACCTCCAAGATATAAGGAAGATTCTCAGGACATAAACAATAAGATGGTGCATATTAGTGGCCTAATTTAATATTCCATCTCAGTACCTACAAATTAACCTCTCCTATGTTCTTACGTATATTTTATAAATAAAATTGTATTATTATTAGTAGTAGTAGTATTAATGGTTGTGGACGGGATTAGTTTGCTCCTCCGATCCATTTTGTAAATATAATGTTGTTAAGAAGACATTAAGATGATATACCGAAATATGTACCGGCAATACCAGGAAAGTTGTCCTGTAACCTTTGTGCCCAGATGTTAATGGAACAATTACCTGTCACCTTGTGCGTTATGATTGGTCTAGATGCTTAAAAAATAATTTATGCATAAATCAAGTTAATTGAGAAGTCCATAAATAAACGATGAAATTGCTTCGTTTTGAAATTCCGCTACAGTATCGTGCATAACTTCATAGCCAACTTTAAATCATGCAATTTTAGTCACCAAACGACACGAGACTTTCACCATCCATTTGGCCAAGTTCAACTTCTCAACCTCACAGATAAAGGTGAACTGAACACAAAACATGAACACCGCACGACACTGTACACGCTGGGGTGGGGAGTGAAGATGTGGTCACCTTGTCAAGAGGTAATAACGTTTATAATGTTCATTAGTCGGTTAGCATAATGAATAGGATATCAAGTAACAGTGTTGTACTGGTCTTGCTGATGGAAGAAAGTTACTAAATATGAACTGGCTGCTGAGTATTTAATGATAGTTTGATGTCAAGAGTTTGTGCTATGTCTGGTTTCCTGGAGGTGCTGTATCTGTTCATTATTAAGTTC
Source organism: Procambarus virginalis (assembly GCA_020271785.1). NCBI lineage: Eukaryota > Metazoa > Arthropoda > Malacostraca > Decapoda > Cambaridae > Procambarus > Procambarus virginalis. The sequence goes on from WNGS01001522.1 coordinate 41,724, forward strand.
ATCGTGGTTGTGATTTATATATATATGGGGACAGGTGTAGGCCTTCACAACAATCTTCTTTTGATTCTGTTAAACCTTACCCTAATAGCTTTCCCTGGGTTAACTAGGACGAGGAGTTAAGGACGGGTGACCATTCAATCCTCTCCGGTGAGAGTTATACCATAAACCCTGTAGGACTGTAAATATCTCATGAAGGTCTCCATGTGTCTCAATATAATTTTTTTCTTAAATAGAGCCATGTGCAGTGAAATAGAAACCTCACATTCACAGTAAACATTTACTCAAGGTAAACAAACACAAAATATCACTATTGGGTATGTCACACACAAAAGCCACCAAACCCAATAAATTCCGAGAGAGTTTACACTGTGACTCGTGTCTTGGCATCATTCAGTAAACAACCTCACTGAATGCCTGCCCTCTGCCACGCTCCAAGCTCTGACCCAAACAACATAAATATGCAAATAACCGTCCATACACAGAGACAACCAAACGGACGCTCCACTCCTTTGACCTATTTATTTAAGCAGCAGTAAACGCATCTCATGCATATCAATGCTGCGGGAATGTAATACAGGTCACGGTATTATCTCCTGGCGAGAAACTGGGCAGTTAAAGAGGCGGAGAGAACAGGGTGGAAGGGTGAGAATTAGAGAAATAAACAAAAGAGAGAGAGAGAGAGAGAGAGAGAGAGAGAGAGAGAGAGAGAGAGAGAGAGAGAGAGAGAGAGAGAGAGAGAGAGAGAGAGAGAGAGAGAGAGAGAGAGAGAGAGAGAGAAGAGAGGTGTAGGTGTGTGTGTGTGTATGGGTGGAGGTGGGAGAAAGAGAGGGGATGGTGAGGGTGAGTGGGGTGGATTAGAGTGGGGGGGGTTATGGGAGGGTGTGGGCCCTATGGTTGGGAGGCTGTGTGTCTACTGTTGGTGCTATGGTGGGAGGGCGTGGGGGTGAGAGAAATGGGGGGGGATAGATACAGGGACACCTTAAACCACTTGACCATCACGACCGGACAAAAGGAAGTGATAGCCTGAGCTATATGAACCAGCCGGGGAGTGCCGGCGGGGAAGTGGTTCATATAGCTCAGGCTATCACTTCCTTTTGTCCGGTCGTGATGGTCAAGTGGTTTATGGCGTCCCTGTACATACCAGTTGCATTACTCCTGGGAGTATGGGTTCGAGTCACTTCTGGGGTGTGAGTTTTCATTCGCATATAGTCCTGGGGACCATTCAAGCTTGTTCGCATTTGTGTTCCTCACGTGTTGCCCCAAATAATGAGGTGATTTGATAAAATGCTATGCCCAAGATAACCATCCAAGTGCCGGCAGGGAAGTGGTTCATATAGCTCAGGCTATCACTTCCTTTTGTCCAGTCGTGATGGTCAAGTGGTTTATGGCGTCCCTGTACATACCAGTTGCATTGCTCCTGGGAGTATGGGTTCGAGTCACTTCTGTGGTGTGAATTTTCATATATATATTGGTAGCAGTCTTTCCTGTTGACATATATTATTAAATATAACGGAAAAAGTAAGATTAAAAATTCTAATACGAATTTTCTCTACGTTTCTTATTTTTCTTTTCACTGTCGATGGTAATTGAAAAATCAGTTCTCCAAAATTCATTTTTATTTCTAGTCTGACGCGACGCTAGAACGCGTTTCGTAATAACTTATTACATTTTCAAAGACTTTTGGTTACGCACACACACAACTAACACTGAATAGAGTTTAAACAGCATTCATCTTTTTATACCTGCGTATCGGTGAGGTGATATGTTACAATAGTTTTGGATGAGGTGAAAACAAATTTTCAAAACAAGCCAGAACAGGGTATAGAACGGGGTATAAGCTAAAGGGAAGGATGGAAGTAACTGCAGGGGCCTATTGGCCCATATTTCTTGATGCTTCTATATTGGAGCGGAGTCTTGAAGTGGGTAGAATATAATTGTGCATTAATTGGTTGTTGATTGCTGGTGTTGACTTCTTAATGTGTAGTGCCTCGCAGATATCAAGCCACCTGCTATCGCTGTATCTATCGATGATTTCCGTGTTTTTTGTTAGGACTTCTCTGGTGATGGTCTGGTTGTGGGAAGAGATTATATGTTCCTTAATGGAGCCCTGTTGCTTATGCATCGTTAATCGCCTGGAAAGAGATGTTGTTGTCTTGCCTATATACTGAGTTCTTTGAGGCTTACAGTCCCCAAGTGGGCATTTGAAGGCATAGACGACGTTCCTGCAAGGTTCAAGAAGCCGTCTCTTAGTCGTGGAATTGCCATAGGTCCTCCATATAATGTTCCCGATTGTTCCCATTCCTCACAAGGTTCCTAAACCTTGCAGGAATCAACCTCACTGAGGACCAAGTCACTCTCATAAATCTGGGTATAAACTGTCACGTTATGTCCAGACCAAGTGAGATGGCCCGGAAAGTGGAGTTGAAGATCCTGTTGGACGACATATTTGACCTCGAAGCACAAAAGAAGGTCACCACCAAAGACACCTTACAAGCAGAACTTATTGCAGAAAGAGGAAAGAATCGAGGCAACTACAGAAGCACCATACTGTCCCCCGACCTCAAAGCGGCAGCTTAGAGCCTTCGTGAGAACAAGGAGATAGTCGTCAGGAGAGGTGACAATTAAGTCGCCAATGTACGTCATTCTTAAAAAAGACGAATATCTGGCGAAAATGAACCTCATACTCTCTGACCAAACTAAATTCCAAAGGGTAACGAAGGACAATACAGCCGAATTGAAAGCAAAGGTCAACAAATTGATCGAAACTGTGAACGCCAAGAAATCCGGACTCCACGTGCCAAAGATCATTGGGGAATACAAACCTGGATACGCATATGGAAATGTCAAGACACACAAGCCTGGAAACCCACTTCGGCCAATCATCAGCCAGATACCCACACCCACTTACAGACTGGCGAAGCGACTCAACGGCTTGCTGACTCTTTATGTCCCTTGCGCCTTCAGCCTGAAGTCTGCAAAGGAATTTGTTGACTTATTGCAGGGAACACGGGCCACATGGATAAGAGCCTCGTTGGACGTAGAATCACTGTTTACCACGGTACCTGTGGATGAAACAATCGGGATGATAGCGGACAGAGTGTATCGTGATCCATCCTGTACTCCTCTTGACATATCTGAAAACATTCTAAGAAAAACTACTCCAAGCTTGTACTAAAGAGGCACCCTTCTTGAACCCGGATGGGCACATGTATAAGCAAGTAGATGGGGTCGCCATGGGTTCTCCCCTAGGTGCCCTGTTGTGAACTTCTACATGGGTACCATCGAACAAAAAGTCTTAGTCGACATGAACTTGAACCCGCCATATACAGCAGGTATGTTGACGACATTTTTACCACAGGTACCTGATGTCAGACATCTGCAGGAGCCTGAAGGAGGCATTTGAGCGAATTTTCTGTTGCATATCACTTACGAGATGGAGAAGGATGGGAAGCTGCCCTTTCTAGACGTAACAGTCATGCAAAGGAGCGGAGGTTTCCACACTGCAGTCTGCACTAAGGAAACAAACATAGGAATGTGCCTCATGCCAACAGTTACTGCTCAGACAGGTACAAGAGGAGTGTTGTTAACGCTTATGTCGACCGTGCTCTCAGCCACAGTTCAGGATGGAAGCAAGTCGATGAAGAACTCTGTAGGGTAAGGCAGGGCCTAGTCAACAACAGCCTCTCCAATGATTTCGTTGAAGACATCATAAGAAGGAAGGTGAAACGCCATGCAACCTCTGAGAGACAACTAACACA
>WNGS01001525.1:0-15644 GCA_020271785.1 Procambarus virginalis
GTCCAATAACGATGGTCAGCTTTCAGCCTCTGATTCTGCTATTGAGTTCAATAGGTTCTTCTCTTCCATTGGGTCATCCCTTGCAAATGATATTCCATCTTCCCAGTACTGATGTTAAGGACTATCTTACAGGTAACTATCCACAGTCTCTGTACCTAAAGCCTACTAATTCCACTGACGTCAATGAGATAATCCTTTCCCTTAAAACCAAGTCTAGTGCCCTTGATGAGATACCAACTTTAATTTACAAAAAAGCCTCCAGATCTTTAGCCCCTGCTATTGCATTGCTCTTCAACAAGTCACTTGAACTCCAAACCTTTCCAGATATTCTAAAGAAAGCGAGAGTAACCCCTGTCCACAAATGTGGTGATCTCACAGATGTTAACAACTACAGACCTATATCAATCCTGCCTAACTTGTCAAAAATATTTGAAAAACTAATCTACAAGCAGCTTTACTCTTATCTAGCCAAACACAATATACTTAGCTCTTGTCAATATGGCTTCAGACCCAAAAAAGCACTAACGATGCACTTATTAGTATGATTAACTTGATTCATGCAGCTCTTGATAAAAATGAGTTCCCTGTTGGGTTATTTGTGGACCTGCGTAAGGCTTTTGACACTGTCAACCACCAAAACCTTCTTCTTAAATTACATCATTATGGAGTCAGAGGACACTCCCTGCAATACCTCAAATCTTACCTTACTGACAGGCTCCAGTATGTTTCTGTGAATAATTCAATTTCTCCCACCCTACCCATCAACATTGGTGTTCCTCAGGGCAGCATACTTGGCCCTCTCCTCTTTCTCATCTACATTAATGACCTTCCAAATGCCTCCCAACACCTCAAACCAATTCTATTTGCTGACGACACAACCTTCATTTACTCCAGTCCTGACCCCCTTGCTCTAAATGCCACAGTAAATACTGAGCTAAATAAAGTCCATCTTTGGCTAACTGCCAACAAACTCACCCTTAACATTGACAAAACTTTCTATATTCTGTTTGGCAATAAATCCTCTAATCAAATAAATCTCAAATAAACAATACCCAAATTTGTAACAAATTAGATGGCAAGTTCCTTGGCGTTCTCATTGACCACAAGCTGAATTTCCAGGGACACATTCTAAATATATCAAAAAAAGTTTCAAAAACTGTTGGCATTCTTTCTAAGATCAGATATTATGTACCCCGACCTGCCCTGGTGACTCTCTATTACTCCCTCATCTATCCATATCTCAACTATGGTATTTGTGCTTGGGGTTCTACTACCCAAAATCATTTACGTCCTCTAATTACTCAACACAAAGCTGCTATTAGGACAATATCCAACTCTGGCCCCAGACATCACTCGGTACCCCTACTCAAATCTCTGAATATGTTAGATATTAAGTCACTGCACATTCTCTCATGTGTATCATACATATATAAAACGCTGAACTGTAATGCCAATCCTGAACTCAAAAGCTTCATTGAAGGTTGTAACAGAACCCATGAGCACCACACCAGAAATAAATACAGTTTTGATATTCCAAGAGTACGGCTTAATCAAACTAGAAATGCTCTACAAATCAAGGGACCCAGAATGTGGAATGACCTCCCCAACCATGTTAAAGACTGTACCTCTCTCAACCAGTTTAAGATTAAAACTAAACACTACCTAATAAATTCCCTGTAACCTACCTTACCCCTCTATTGTCAACCCATGTCTGTTATTTTTTTTAATCAACGCTGTTTGTCAACCTTTTGTATTTGTGCTGCTTTTTCAGTCATGTTCCCCCTTTTTTTTTATCTTTATTTGTATTTGTTCTCAACACATTTTTTTCTTTATGCTCAATTAGTATTAAGTTCTAGATATTAATGTTCTTCCTGCCCGAAAACGCTTTTTTTTATCTTTGTGTTTGTTCTCAACACATTTTTTTCTTTATGCTCAATTAGTATTAAGTTCTAGATAATTATGTTCTTCCTGCCCGAAACGCTTGCGTAATAGTGGCTTTAGGCATGTTATGTACTAGCTCTATCTATAATTCGATCCATTAATGTACATTACTTGTAATGTATGTACTTACCTGATAAACATATTTATTTATTTATTTATTTACATTGACGTGAGTGGAATTAGTAAGCTTTAGGTACAGAGATTGTGGATAGTTACCTGTAAGATAGTCCTTAACATCAGTACTGGAAGATGGAATATGATTTGCAAGGGATGACCCAATGAAAGAGAAGACCTATTGAACTCAATAGCAGAATCAGAGGCTGAAAGCTGACCATCGTTATTGGACAGGAGTGTAGGTTTGTTATTTAAAATCTTCTTTGATCCCAATATTTGTGAATTTGTGCTCCAAGTTTTTTTAATGTTGCTCTTTATTTGGGTAAATTTATCTTCGTAGTATTTAGTTTTTGCTCGTCTAATTATCTTAGATAGCAATAAGAAGTAATTCTTTGAGAATTCTTTGGAGATGGTTCCTAACCAATATTTCTTCTCAAGGTCATGTTTTTTATTAATGGATTTAAGTATTCCCTTTGTAAGCCAGCGATTGTTAAGCCTTTTGGTTGTGACTTGTTTTGTAAGCATAGGACAGTGGGTGTTATAAAGGTTAAGAGTTTTTTGAAGAAAAGATTGCACTGCTAGGTTGATGTCGGACTCCCAGTTGACATTATCAGCAGCAGTTATAAAATTGTCTATAGCAGTTTCATTGTGCAGCCTAAAACTTAACTCCCTTGACTCTAGAGGTGGTTTGTTAATGTTAATTAAGAGAAATGTGGGGTAATGGTCTGTAGTGCTATCGGTGATTATACCTGAAATAAGCGGAGAGGTTATGTTGGTCCAGATGTGATCTAGAGTCGTGGCAGTACTATCAGTGATTCTAGTAGGTCTAATGATTAAGGGTATGAGGAAGCAGGAATTCATACAGTTGAGAAAGCTAACAGCAGTAGGATGTTCAGGCTCGCTGAGGTCATCATTAAAGTCCCCTGCGATAATTAGATGGTTTTTGTTCAGTTTGTTATTGAGTATTAAATTTCTAAGGTTTGAGTTGAATTCGGACACATCAGTGTTAGGAATTCTATAGACTGCACCCACAGACAGGACAGACTCGGCACCCTTGACTCTGAAACTGGCGAAGATATACTCCCCACAGCAGTCTCTTAGGTCTAATTACTTTTAAGCATGTTAGTTCTTGGTGGTAGTAAAGAGCAGTACCACCACCTCTCTGAATTTGACGATAGTTGTGAATTGCTGAGCAGTTAGGCATGTTAAAGAGTTGAGTAGTATCCTCTTTCAACCACGTTTCAGTAAGTATAATAAAAGAAAATTAGTTGTCAATAGTTTTAATCAAGGCACTAACATCATCGAAGTGTTTACCTAGGGATCTAACGTTCAAGTTAATTACAGATATATTGTGATTATGTGTTAATACATTGTTTACATCATGTGCTGGAAAATATCTGCAATTTAGATCATTGAAATGATGATTGTCATAGATAGTGGATAAGAGGTTTAGTTCTGGGTCTATACTTGTCTGCATAAAAAGGCTGGTTGCAGGAAAACAAGGCAAGAAAGGCAAATTACAAAATAGAATTATGATATAAAAGGGGGAAAAAATATAAACAAGACTATACAAACAAACACAAAATGAACAAAAAAGAAAAAAAATGAGGTAGTTTACAAGGGGCTTACAAGTACTCTCAGGTACACTGTAAGTAAATTTGCATTATTAAGGCACAGGCAAAGCCAGGGGTACAATGGAGTAAGAGAGTATGGCGAGGCTAGGCAACCTAGGTAGAAATGAAATCAAAGAAAAAAGTTGAATAATAAACATAGGCAAATTTAAGCTAAAGATTATTATCTATAAGTAGTTTAGTTATGATCGTATAATTAATAAGGCCTAAAAAAATATTAAAGCACTCAGTTAATGAAGTCAGAAAGTGACTAGTAAAAATAAATTAAAAATTAATTTAAAAAGTAACAAAGAAACATTAGGATACCTAGCTCGCACTAGGTGACAAGGGGGTTAATTATGTTGACTCATTGGGAGTGATTATAAAGTGAGACAAACCACATTGGTTGAGGAAAGTGTTGATGTTATCCTCATTAGCAATTGTAAACATTTTACCTACGCGGTCTTTCTCACTTTGATCAAGCTATCTCTAACGAAGCACTGATAAACGCATCTGGGTTTTGATGACGGATTTGACGCAGGCGGTACAGGTGGTGCTGTCTTTTTCTAGTCAAGCACTCGTTGATGTAGATTCCCTTTCTCGTTGATGTAGGTTAGGGATGCAGCTGTCCGGGCAAGATGCGATTTCGTGGACTGGGAGGCCAATTTCAGGCGAATTTTACGCTGGTTTTGTCCAGATGGGTTCATTTTGCCTACTCTGTAGGCAGCAATAATGTCTGACTTAATAAGTGACTTAATAGGATGGAATGGGAGATGAAGTCCTTCATAAAATGGACAGAAGAAAGATCTGAAGTTGATATCACACCAAACCTGTCTCCTGAAACCCCAAATCAAACGAATAACATCAGCAGCGAATGCAAGGTTGGCTAACGTCAGCACTGCCTTTTTGCGTATATATATCATTAGAAAGTTCTGTTATCTGGGTACGTTGTCAGCTTATATGAACTAATAGCTAGTGTGGCTTGAATATTGGATGCAACCGGTCTCTTACCCTCGACTGCGGCGGTAACTTTATGGTCAGGAAGCAAAATTGGCTGTCAGTCAATATGACTTCAACAAGATCTTGTAGATCTGAGGCAAAGTGAAATTGACACCAGTAATTCCATCTATCATCATACTATCATGCAAGAGGAGCCACACATCTATGGATCATCCAATAAAATCAGCAGACTTCTAGATGTTACTACTGCTCGGCTTAGACTCGGTTACAAATATCTCTGGGAATTCTCATTATCTGCCGATGTAGACCTAACCAAATGTAAACTGTGTCAACAAAATTATTCGCACACCCTCCGTCACTATGTGATGGAGTGCGAAAAGATACATGAATTTAGAGACAATTCTATAACTAATGTTCCAGCGATGTGTAAATATTTCATTCATGATCTGTGTCACGGGGGGTGGGCCGGGGCTCTGCTAGCACTCGGCTGCTAGGGGCTCAAAAGGCCGAATGCTCAGCCCCTCCGACTCCCGGGATTCACCGGAGTCTCCTTGGTCCCACAGGAGAGGACCAGCAATGCCCACCTCCGCAGGTCTTTGCTTCCACCACTGAAAAGGGGTGCCACTGATTCACCCTGGAAGCCCTTCAGTCAACCACGGGGAAACTGCTATTAACAGCTCCGGCCTAGACCCGAGGAGGAGTGAAGGAAGACTCAGGCTCACCTTATAACAGTAACTCCCCTGAGTCTTGCCTGCCAGACAAAAAGGTTGCAGGAACTCCTTTCCCGCCTGTCTTCTCTATCTTTTCCTCAACAAGGTCGCCAGCTGAGTTATTATATCTGCACCCCAGCGATGCAGTTCAGTGGGTGTATATATATTGTTTGTTGCCAGAGTGTTGCTGCTCCCAAGATCTACTATTGGACTGTCGGCCCAGGGTACTCTCCCATGAAGGTCCGTGTGGCTTTACCTCTCTCTAGCCACCACGTTACTAGTTGCCGCCATTCAGGCAGTAGTACTGATCGGATGGCTAAGGGTACACTTTTATATAAGTCTGTGCTGTGTGCCACTCCCTAGGCAATAAGAAATTCTATAGGGAACGTGATGTTCCCTAAATGGTACTATGATAACCCTCGTGTATGCTCAATAGAGAAATTTTGCAATGGAGGCACACTTAAACACAATAATAAAATGTGAATTTACTGACACGAATTACATGATCACACATATGATTACAAGTGATAAAAAAAAATGAAAATAATAATAATAACTCTGGAGATTGTCAGCAACTCTTCTCTCACGTTCTCCAGGCTCCTTCAACTGGGCAGATAGACAGGAGTCACACACTCTCTCACAGAAGGGCCTCTTCACCACGTCGGCACCTCTTCTTCACTGTTCTGCCGTCCACACACACTGTCCTCTCTGACAGTCCTGGACATAAGCTGCCCTGCAGCCTATTCTGCTACTAAAGTATTAATGTCCTATTTCCACATATATAAGTGAATATTATGGCCTATCTAGCCTACTCTCACAAAGGGGTAATGGGAGGGAAAATGATCTACCTTAACATTCCTGGCTCACGACGCCTGTCCCTCGATGGTGTGAGGGTCCCACGCTTCCTGAGTCGATCCTTGGCGATCCAGGAACGTTCCCACAGGTCCTCAGGTGTCGTGAAGCCTTCGCGTCGTCGCCGTTCCAATCCCTGAGATTCAGCTATCCCAATCTTGGTTCACCAATGGGCGCTGAGCTAATCACCATCACCATATTCACACACACGTTACTTCCACAAGGCGTTGCTCCTCGTCCTAGGAACGGTGTCGTCCCTCTAACACCCTCAGTGGATGTGACCCGGTCACAGCTAAGCCTGCCCGCCACACCTCCCAGGCCCTCAACGTCCAGCGTTGCCGCCCAGCGTCGCAGCCGACAATTTTCCGAGTTTGGCACTTCTCTGCTCAATGAACTCTGTTCCTTTTCGCTTCCCAGAAGCGCGGGGTCTTCAATATATTAGGTGGGCTGCGATGGCTAGCTCTAATCCACTGAGAAAGGCCTGTAGAGCCTCCAATCCTTGAGAGCTGACTGAGGTGCGTCCTGTCGCCTCTACTGTCAGGTCAACTCTGACGTTGGCACCGCCCAGGGCACTCTGTGACGTCACGGCGGGCTCTGATTGGTCGCCTGTGACCCGAGCCACCCAATCCGCACACGGCTAGCGTTTTCTACAACACGGCGGATCTGCAGGTAGGGGTTACTATTTCATTTGTATCCGGGCAACTCTTTCCCCTTACCTACAGACTTATAATGTAAGTTTCTCCCCTTAACTGGCTGCCGATCTGGTCGCCACACATACCAACAGACTTCCTTGTACCTCAGAGAAACAGTAGGGAGAGTCGATATGACTCTTACAGCAGGCAAACGAAAGAGATAGGCAAGGGCACCGTAACATCTGCTACCAGAAATTTTTAGCCAAATATCCCCAGTTTGCAAACTGTAGGTAGTAATTAAGTGATTGTAACCTATCCACCGCTGCCCACTGGATGGGCTGGACAAACATATCAATTGTGACACTAGCTCTCCACACATGTCAGTTGCTTAACTAAGAAACTGTACTTGTGGTCGATCTCGAACCCATTGTTGATGTGACGACTTATATTGAATTTTGTAACTAGCTCATCAAGATTGTAACTTGCTTAGCTAAATGAATTGTGGGGTTCAGTCCCTGAGCCCATTATGTGCCTCTGTAACCCTTTCCACTACCGCCCACAAGATGGGTAGGGGGTGCATAATAAATGAACTAAACTAACTCAATATGATTCCTCTGACATCACTTAACTTATGTATTCTGCTCTCGTATTGACTATTTGAATGATATCAAGAACATTTTAAATATCCTCTGATACTGTAGTACTGGTACTGATATGGTACTGTAGTTCACTGTTCTTCATGACCTAAGTCCAGTGGGTCCGATCCGATGATACAGGAGAAGAATGCCCATTGGGGCGAGCCTTGAAGTGGGGACAGCTGAAGAGAAGTCGGTGAGAGGAAATGCTGAAGTTGAAGAGAAAAAGTGCCAGGGCTAGACCCAGCTGCTTGTCCGAGTGTCGATGCTGTATCAATCCCATATCTGGCTAGGCTGGGAGACGGGTCTGGAAGGCGGCAGTGGCAGGTTTTCTTTCCTCTTGGTGTGTGGAGTGTGTCTTCTACGTCGGGTACCACCATCTCAAAACGAGCAAAATTAGGTCCCCATCCCCCTAAAGAGGGGGAAGAGAGCGGCTGCTCTCAGTAGGTTTCTTTCTTAGAATCCTCTATTTTTTCTTACTTCTAGTAGTCATTTGATGTTCTTTGTACTTGGGGTAGTCAGGTGGGAATAGGTCCTTAAACAATGTTGCTTCGTCGCACAACGAGAAGATTTCTTCGTTCGATACTATGCAATTTTGGTTTGGGTTGTTCAGCAAGGCTTCTGCATACTTCGCATTGAATATCTTACTGGTGAGGCGTCTGTATTTAGGAGATCCTGTGATTTGCTTTTTACGTTCCTCGAAGAGTTGGTTGATTCTTGGAGGTTGCACTGGTAATGAGGGTGGTGAGTGTGCTGCAGTGGTCTTTGGTGCTGGGGGTGATGTTTGTGCTTCAATTTCAACATAGGCGTTCGAGTCGTCATCAGAAGACGTGGTGTAACTTGCAGGAGAAGTTGGCGGCAATGCCACGATATCAGATGTAGTCGCTGGTGTATCTGGAGTTGTAGGGTCCAGGTTGACAGGCGTCTCTGGAACGGGGTCGGGCTCTGGTGGAGAGGAGCCAGCAGTAAACATGGCGTCTGGAATCACGAACGGGGAAGATTGTTTGCCTAGTATAGTTCATTTAGTATTTCTGTACCGTTGTCGGAGATCTCCTCCTGAGAGTTCCGTAGCGAAGTGTATCAAAGCTGCTACAGTGCTATCATTGTGGCGGGAGGCGGTGTGAGTGAGGATTGGTGCAGAGGTGTCGTCTGAGGCTGTGAGTGGCTGGCGCGGGAGTTGCTGTCCAGTAGTTGGGTTGCGCGCCGGTCGGGAGAGCGGGGAAGGCTTCTTCTTGTATGTTGAATTCCTTCGTTCTTGGAGTAGAGTTTCTTGGTCTGGCTTCTGTCATTTGCTTGATTTCCTCTTGTCGCTTGGGGCAGTCTGGAGAGACGGCTGTGTGGTCACCGTCGCAGAGTAGACAACGTTTGGTGGCGGCTGTGCAGGTCCTGTGATGATGTTCCCCAGCACAGATGCTGCATTTCTGCTTGGATTTGGGCACTTTTGTGAATAGTGGGGTATTGATAACACCGAAAGCACTGACGCAGGTGGAAATATCGCTGCCTGGAGATCTGGTGGGGTGTGCAGGCCACTCCACCCACAGCATCTGAGGCCGTTGTCGGCCGCTAGAGTAGCCTCTGCCGGAGTCTTGAGGGTGACCTTGAGGGTTGGCTTTCTGTTTTACATCCTGCTGAATGAGGTGGGCCGATATGGCCGTGAGGGATCTATTTTGGGTGTTTATGCTCTTCACAATCTCCGTAGCTGGTCGTTCAGCGATAAATGTCACTCACTCTGTGAATGAATATAGTCCTTACTGCCTGGAACTGGTGGAGGCAGGAGTGTTAGGCCTGTGCTTCGAGTGCAGTGGTCGTTGTCGTGGTGAATAGGCTTCAGTGCTGCTGCAGTACTGAAAAGAATTTGGGCCCATTACGTCCATGACGACGTCGATGGNAAATCGTAGGTAGCATATTTTAGCCGCAGTAGCGTAGGGAAGTGTGGCAAAAAAGGGGCGTTGGCAGAGCCTTCGCCAGACGAGGTCTACTCCGCCCGAGCTGTCAGACGGCAGTTGCCACAAATATATTATTTCCTAATTATTTCAATGTCTCTGATTGATTTTTTCTTAGTTTTTTTGCAGTAATATTATTCCATACAGTGAATTGTGGTATATTTATATTATAAAATGTGTGAACCATCGCTGTACTCAAAATTATGGTGCGCATATAAGTGATTCAATTATTATGTTCATAAAACAATAAACAAATAGTTTTGCTGTTGTTACACTATATACACAGGTTATATATAAGTATCTGCATGTTTTGTTCACCATAACGAACTACTAAGTTGGTCTTGTGAGTCAAAAAGCAACGAGGAGTGGCTGCCACACACCAGCGAGCCACTCACTGCCACGCCCTCCCTCAACACCACCTCACTCACCCTCATTTACCTCCCACAATACTGTTTTTGCATTTATTCACTATACACAGACGTTATATATACGTATTTACATGTTTTGTTCACCATAACTGTACATTTAAGCTTGTATGGTGAGTAAACGCACAAAGACGTAGCTATTCCACAGCCAGCTGATCGGCGGCCGCCCTCAAGGCCACACGCACTAATATTTCTCCTCCAACAATATTGGTTGTGGTGTTATTATGCTATATACACACATCATATATAAGTATCTACCTGTTTTATTTACCATACTTGTACAAATAAGCTGGTATGGTGCCCAAAGACCCTTTGTGGTCACAAGTAAACAACACGATAATTCCTGCAGACGATGCTCCTCTCACCAAAACGGCGGCTCCCAACCTACTCCTCTCGCTGTTATCTCACACTATACACACGTTATATGTAAGTATCTACATTTGTGTTCACCATAGCGAACCACTAAGCTGGTATGGTGAGTGCAGTCAATAAATGGTGGCCACACACAGTCAGAAGACAACGCCACAATCCTCCCTCCACAGCCGTACTCCTCCCTCCATCGAGCACAGCGCTAAATATCTCCACAATCAAGCTGTTATCAGAATCCTGGTCAGTTTTATCAAATTCAGGGGGCTTCAGTAATACTATCACTGCTAAATAATAGCAGTATCACTTATATTTTGGCATTTGTAGGCGATGCTGTGGTCACAAGCTGAACAGCGGTGCTGTGAGCTCGTGCTGCGTGCGCCAGCCTTGGTGGCTGGAGCAATACTGACGTTCTCACTCTCAAGAATGTTGGGCTGGATTTTTTTTCTAGGTGGGATCTGGCAACTATCAGTCGTGGCTGTACTATAGCTGCCCCTATCCCAGGCGGGGTGTTTAAATGATAGCGCTAGACACGAAATCATATATAAATGATGTGCGCGATTTCGGTTTTGTCATTGATATCATTTATATATGATATGCGCGGTTTAAGGGTTAACCATATCACTCATTCTTACAGGAGTGAGACAGAGAGGTACAAGATCATCCAAGAGGAACAACACCTGAAGGCAGATCCACACCTGAAGGCAGCACCACACCATCCAATTTTGCAGTTTTGCACCATTTGCCAGCAACATTTGGGTGCTTTAATTAATAAAAACGCCCTTCATGGCTTCACTCATCCTGGCTGGTTTAATTAATAAAAACCTAACCTAAACCTAAATCCTTAGCCATTAACCTAAATATATGGTAAATAAAATTTTTAATTATAAGTAATAACCCACTTAAATTGGAAATTTATAACTCCAAAAATTATATATATATATATATATATATATATATATATATATATATATATATATATATATATATATATATATATATATATATATATATATATATATACACACTAATACGTTCTGAAGAATAATGGAAACAGACCCAAGTATCAGTTGAGTTTGTAGCGAGTAACGCCTTAAGCCATGTTGATGCTCTGTCCACAGAGCATTCTCTCTCTCAAATCATATACAATGATGGTTCCCTACACCGCACCACGGGTGCAGCTGGAAGTGCAATTGTCCTGACAATGGGCGATTGCTTATATTTTGTGTGGGGGTCCGTATAAACAACAGGGCCTCTACCCTTCAGACCGATCTATTTCCCTTTCTCCTTGCACTGAAATGTGTACAAGTCTCCACATTAATTGTAAGTGACTCTTTATCATCCTTAAATGCTCTCAACTCTTTAAGACATAACTGTAACATGCTCGTGTCCGATGCTAGACACAAATACAATAAAATTATTAAAGATGGTAACAGAGTCCATTTCATGTGGTCTCCATCTCATGTTGGCCTCTGAATGCATGATAGAGCTGATAAGTTAGCCAAGGAATCTGCCTTTAAAGAGACGTCGAGTGTAACCTTGGATTGTCAATGAGCAATTTGAGAGCAGCAGTATACCAAGAACTTCAACGAAATCTTGTAGATCTGAGGCAAAGTGAAATCGACACCAGTAATTCCATCTATCATCATACTATATATATATCATGCAAGAGGAGCCACACATCTATAGTTCATCAAATAAAACCCTGAGCTAGCCCATTCAGTGCCTCTGTAACCCTTTCCACTACCGTCCACAAGATGGGTATGGGGTGCATAATAAATGAACTAAACTAACTAAATGTGGGAAAAACCTGCTGGGATTGATAAGAGTGGAGACTACCAGGGACTTGTACTGAACTAAATTAAAAATTACTGTCTGCAAATTAATTCAACTAAAATCTCTAGCTAGGGTCGTAAATCCTAGCCCCTCTTTTCCTAATGACAGATTGTGGGCTGTAAGGGGCAGGTGGTGTGAATGAATTAGTTGATAGGTTGATTGAAGATCCACAGTCCACCTGCCGACAGGTATCTCACATCAGCTTGTATTTTATACAAGGATAAGATTTAATAAATTCAGTTCTATGCTGAACACTGGCTCTGTTTAAATCAGAAATTTAAACATGTACATAGTCTAGCCTAGCACCATAACTATTAACAGCCAACATATTATTATACTATAAACAACAATTTAAATTGTATAAGTATGATAAATGACCTTAAATGCAGTCTAAGTACTGTTAACTAAGTACAAGAAATTATATTCAATTAAATGAACTTATATGATAACTAAAAAATAACTAAGTAAGCAATTGTTAACTTAATTTATATATTCAAGTATATATGCAGATGTATTCATATTCAATTTATATGAAGAGGTACAGTCAGCCTGATTGAATCTTTTCCAACATAATGGACACTTATGATTAGTGCAGCTATCTCCCCCTCGGTGGCCGTCGTGTGGGTACCGACTCTCCTCTTGTCAACAATAACATACAATCCCAGCTGGGCGCAGCACCGTCTCTGACACGGGCCATGCAACCGTTATGTAGCCATTTGGACCAACTTAAACGAGCTACTGCCCCTTGTCCTGACTTCAAGCGCCCTGCTGATAACCCCTGGCTCAAGTTATTAATTCAAGTACATGAAGATCAAATGTCAGTAATCAAAGAGCAGTCGGCCTTAATAATGAACCTGCAAGGCTCATTATTATCTTTGCAGAATGAAGCTGGAGCCTTACTCAAGAACAATCAAGATCTATCTACCAAAGTCGTCCACCTCGAGAAAGAATTAAACCTTCTCAAGAACACAGTTACTAACTTTAATCCGATGAAACCACTAGAAAACAGCAAGAAATATTGCAACAGTTTGAGAACCATCTGAACAACCTACAACACCAACACACTGTTACCCAGGACGAAACAGACCAACATAAACTACTTGAGTCTGTAATTATCTCTTCACATATTTTCCCCAAGAACTGATGGAGAAGACTGTGCTGCCATCGTGATCAAGGTATTGCAGGATAAGTTAAGGTATTCACTCCAAAAAAATCACATCAAATCAGCTTATAGAGTGGGTACCAAATCATCTGGTACAAACAACCGTAGAATACGAATAAAACTTGATAGCTGCTCCCGCAAGTGTGATCTTATCACAGCTGCAGTCGCTGGTAAATCCTCTGTTTATGTGAATGAATGTCTGACCAGGTTCAGGCAAAATCTCTTTTTTAAACTGCGTGGTTGCTGCAAAAATTCCACTATAATTAAGCACTGTTTTGTGCGAGATGGTAAAATTATAGCTAGGAGGACTGACATTGGAAAAACCTATTCAATAACCACTGAAGCTCACCTTAATTCTTTCTCAGTGACTGTGGGATAACTGCTGTATAGCCAGAATTCAAATTATAATCTCATTTAACTACCATTGTGTACTTTAGCTCTGCCTTTCCTTTCAAAAGGTCTTAAGTTAAAAAAAAAAAAAAAAAATGTAATCTTTACAATTGTCTTCTTTCATTTTACTCCCATGTTCAATTTACAGCCTCCGTGGTGTAGTGGTAAGACACTCGCCTGGCGTTCCGCGAGCGCTATGTCATGGGTTCGTATCCTGGCCGGGGAGGATTTACTGGGCGCAATTCCTTAACTGTAGCCTCTGTTTAACGCAACAGTAAAATGTGTACTTGTTGAAAAAAATGATTCTTCGCGGCTGGGGATCGTATTCCAGGGACCTGCCCGAAACGCTATGCGTACTAGTGGCTGTACAAGAATGTAACAACTCTTGTATATATCTCAAAAAAAAAAAAAATAGTACACTGGCTTTGCCTGTGTCCTCTAGTATTACTTCATTATCCAGTGTTCCTGAGTGGATCTCTATTTAAGCTACCTCATTTTGTCTTAGTGTAACTTTAGTATTAAACAATAGTGTACTTATAATAGTATAGTAAGCAAGCTTTTCATTTTATAGTTTTCATAATTGCTTTTTTACTTTTTTGGTCATCTATTGTTATTAATTATTCTAGTTCATTATTTACATTCCTAGTTCTCATTAAGTTTTTTTTACCTAATTTACCATTAAGTTTATATTACTTAAATTACCATTACGTTTATATTACTTTAGAATTTTTATTCTACTTTTCTTTATTTTCTATTTTGTTTTTTGGCACTCTTGCCTTGTTTCCCCCAGCAACCAGCCTTTTTATGCAGACAAGTATAGACCCAGAACTAAACCTCTTATCCACTATCTATGACAATCATCACTTTAATGACCAAAATTGCAGATATTTTACAGCACATGATGTAAACAATGTATTAACACATATCACAATCTCTCTGTGAATCAACATGAATGTTAGATCCCTAGGTAAACACTTCGATGATGTTAGTGCCTTGATTGAAACTATTGACAACAAATTCACTTTATTATACTTACTGAAACGTGGTAGAAAGAGGACACTACTCAACTCTTTACCATGCCTAACTACTCGGCAATTCACATCTGTCGTCAAATTCAGAGAGGTGGTGGTACTGCTCTTTACTACCACCGTAAGTAACTAACATGCTTAAAAATAATTAGAACTAGAGACTGCTGTGGGGAGTATATCTTCGCCAGTTTCAGAGTCAAGGGTGCCGAGTCTGTCCTTGTCTGTGGGTGCAGTCTATAGAATTCCTAACACTGATGTGTCCGAATTCAATTCAAACCTTAGAAATCTAATACTCGATAACAGACTGAACAAAAACCATCTAATTATCGCAGGGGACTTTAATATTGACCTCTGTGAGCCTGAACACCCTACTGCTGTTAGCTACCTCAACTGTATGAATTCCTGCTTCCTCATACCCTTAATCACTAAAACTACTAGAATCACTAATAGTACTGCCACGACTCTTGATCACATTTGGACCAACATAACCTCTCCGCTTACTTCAGATATAATCACCGATAGCACTACAGACCATTACCCCACATTTCTCTTAACTAACATTATCAAACCACCTCTTGAGTCAAGGGAGTTAAGCTTTAGGCTGCACAATGAAACTGCTTTAGACAATTTTATAACTTCTGCTGATAACGTCAACTGGGAATCCGAGTTAGGTAACATAGGGGACATCAACCTAGCAGTGCAATCTTTTCTTCAAAAACTCTTAACCTTTATACCACCCACTGTCTTAGGCTTACAAAACAAGTCACAACCAAAAGGCTTAACAATCCTTGGCTTACAAAGGGAATAGTTAAATCCATTAATAAAAAACATGATCTTGAGAAGAAGTACAGGTTAGGAACCGTCTCCAAAGAATTTTCAAAGAATTACTCGTTATTGCTATCTAAAATAATTAGACGAGCCAAAACTAAATTCTATGAAGATAAATTTACCAAAACAAAGAGCAACATTAAAAAACTTGGAGCACAATTTCAACAATATTGGGATCAAAGAAGATTTTTAATAACAAACCAACACTCTTG
>WNGS01001525.1:19132-30500 GCA_020271785.1 Procambarus virginalis
AGCAAAATGCATTTGATGCGTGAAAGATGCATAGTAGAAAATGCGACTGCTGCATACTTTGATCCATCAATGGACACTGAGTTAACGGTGGATGCTAGTCCTGTTGGTTTAGGTGCTGTGTTAGCCCAACACAAACCTGGTCAACCAGATTCCAGAGTAGTAATTGCCTACGCCAGCCGTTCTCTCACAGATGTTGAGCAACGATACAGTCAGACAGAGAAGGAAGCTCTTGCTCTTGTATGGGGCTGTGAACACTTCAATGTGTATCTGCTTGGTGCACCCTTTACCACGATAGTCACTGACCACAAACCGTTGGAGACCATCTTCAATAATCCAAAGTCCAAACCACCAGCTCGCATTGAGAGATGGGCTCTTCGTCTGCAACCATACAACTTTACGGTGAAATACAAGCCGGGTGCAGGCAATCCCGCTGATTACATCAGTCGACATCCTGCCAACAGTTTCACCATCACCAAGCATCAGCAAGTTGCCGAGGAATATGTACACTCTGTAACCTGTGATGCAGTCCCTAAGGCTCTCACTCTTGATGAAATCCGTACTGCAACCCTAGAGGACCCAACTCTGCAAGCAACAGTGGATGCATTGACTAAGAAAAAGTTTCCACGCATCCCACCCTCAGGAGTTGACCAAGATGCATTCAAAGCACTTGAACGCATCCAGACAGAATTAAGTGTTACGCAACAACGCGACACCGTGCTGCGAGGTACTCGTATCGTCATTCCAGCTGTTCTCCAGCAACGTGCTCTGAAGCGTGCACATCAAGGACACCAAGGTCTTGTTAGGACCAAACAGCTGCTACGAGAAAAGGTGTGGTTTCCTGGCATTGATCGTCAAGCTAAGGACATGCATGATGCCTGTGTCCCTTGCCAAGCTGCAGTGGATACTTCAAGACCAACACCTCTACAACCTTCACCACTACCTGCTGCACCATGGATGGAAGTATCGATGGATTTCTGTGGACCGCTACCAACTGGAGAGTACTTGATGGTAGTCACTGATGATCACTCACGTTATCCAGAAGTAGAAATCATCACTTCCACATCTGCAAAGGCTGTCATCCCGAAATTCGACAAGATCTTTTCAAACTTTGGCATTCCTGAAGTTGTCAAGACGGACAATGGACCGCCATTTAATGGACAAGACTTCGTCAACTTTGCTGAGCATATTGGATTCAAACACCGCCGTGTGATGCCACTACATCCTCAAGCAAATGGAGAAGTAGAGAGATTCATGCAACCTCTCATGAAAGCTGTACGCTGTGCTCATGCTGAAGGACGATCCTGGAAACAAGCTATGTATGCTTTTCTCAGGAACTACCGTGCAACACCACATGGAACACTGGGCAAGTCGCCTGGCGAACTTTTATTTGGACGTCCTATGAGGATCGCACTACCTGTCATGCCAGCCGAGATAACGGATAAACGTCTCGCTCAAAAGGATGCACTAGCCAAGGGCAAAATGAAAATTGCTCATGATCAACGTGCAAAAGAACAATTCATAAAGGTTGGAGATACTGTTCTCGTTAAAAAGAAAAAAGAGGGAAAGTTAGATATGCCGTATGATACAAAACCATATAAAGTGATTAGTGTAAAAGGAACTATGGTAACAACGAGTAATAGAGATCATAGTATAACACGTAATATGGCTTATTTCAAAGTGATTCCAACTAGTGTAGAAAATGATGAAGTGCAAAGTCGTGCAAAAGAAAAAGAAAAATGAGTTATGGCTCGATAAACAATTCATCGAGGGATGTTTTTGTATTTAAGGACTCTCGTCCAAAACGTCATGTTAAACGCCCTACACGATATGATGATTAATTGTGTTCCTATGTAATGCAAAGTATTTACTTGTTATGCTAAACTAAATTTAATATTGTTTGAATAATGCAGATCTCTCATTCAATATTTTGTAACTTTGTATTACAGTTTCTTTCATGTTTGTTTAACATTGCGTATGTATTTTTAACATTGAAATCCTTTGTGGTAAAGTTGTTTAAATTCTTTGTGTGTTTAATTAATGTTAAATGTATGCAATATCTCTTGATATGTTAATAACTTACTTTGTGTCAATAACTTTGCTTTGTGCTACAAGCATGGTAGACATCCTGTATTCATTCCTTTTAAAGAAAAGGAGGGATGTCATGTTCACAGAAAATGGTACCATCCGTTTTCTATGTGTGGCGGCTGGACGCCAAGAGAGGAGGTAAACAAAGAGACAGGACGACACCAGCTTGGGAGCTCTAGTCATGTAATCGTTTATAAGTATTAAAGTCAGTAACCAGGAATGACTTTACATCAACCTTACTACCAAGACTATCACAGCTATATACAGATACCACAAGTACCAAAAAGCACGTGCTGCAATGATACAAAGAAATGAGTACTTAAAGAGACTCTTAAACGTGGAGGAACCAAACTCAATAAAGGTGACAAACAAGAAACGGAAAAAAGATAAGATACAGGGTGTATCACATATTGATTCAAAACAAAGACCAGCTGCTCCCCAATCTGATGGTAATCTTCTATTATTTTTTTAACAATATTTCTACAGCTGTTATTTGTGTACTTTCCAATAATTTTTGTTGCCCTTTTTTGGCCCATTTTTAAGTGTATGCTAGACAATTATGGAGATTAAATTACTATAACACTGAACAACTTGGTAGCATAAGGTTAGTTATAGTAATATCTTGAGATTTGTCTGAAAATATTTATACTTGTATACAATTTGCAATTATGTACCATGCTTAAATCTTCAAATGTGCCACCCATTCTGCCTGCTATACTTTCACCACCACACATTCAAAATGCGGGCTATTCTACTAGTGGCAGAACGTACACTCAAAGTTATTTGGCAGCTGGTGAAGAAACTTTGGAATCATTTGATGTTGGTATGTCCCAACATCATTTGTTGGTATTTAAATGAGGGTTTATTTAATGGACACACATCATAAATATTATGTACAAAACTTGTGCTTAATGTCTATGACATTTTGTTTAACATATTATACTAATCATTCCATTCACTTAAAAGTTTTTCTTACTAATTTGTAATCCCATATTTCAAAGTACTTGCTGCAGAACTTGAACAAATTCAAGATTCTCAGCCAAGTGTTTCTGACTGGCAAAAAAGAAGAAAAAATGCAGAGATTAATTGGGAAGAAAGCAGGTCAATGCTGTTCGATTGGACATTGTCTGAGTTGGGTGTTCCAGATAAAGGTAAATTAAATATTGCTGTGTTCATTAAGGTTATACTGTATAATAAGCATCATATGCAAATTAATGACAATCTATTAATACATTTAGACTTCAGATTGTTTAAAATGTTAGGTATACAGTATTTAAATTAGTATAAATAATTACCCCTTTTTTCATTAGGTAAAGTTTGTGTACAATGTACAAATTGTGAGGCAAGCATCAAATGTGAAGACTGTTTTGCATTTTTGTGTCACATTTGTGACCAAATGCAACATTTTCTCATGCCTTTCCACCACAGATTATATTGGAAAAATGGCTTTTATGAGCCATTAGACCCGACACAAATTGTGTGCCCTGAAGGAAATATCCTTCACTGGAGTAAGTATACGATACCTGTCTAAAATCAGTACTTTGTTCCGAGATTACTTCTACTTCCCAATCCCAGTCTAGAGCTATGATTATCTTGGTATATCAAAATAAAATGAATACATTTTTCGTGTCAGTCATTACAACATTTGGAGAAGTCTTAAAGTTTAAACCTGACACTTGGTTTTATAGATTGATTTAATCATCTGATTGTTTCTTTTCTGTGAATTTCTCAGTCATTATCTGGAGAATAATGTCAATATTTTGTACAATCAAAGAAACGATGAAATATTAAGTCTCAAATTCTTTTCCATAAAACTCATTTTGCCAAACTGTCTTCCTTTTCTTTGTTACCAGAACCTGTTGTACCAGCCCAACCACCAAATTCTTGCCCCAACTGCATAGATTGCAAGTTTAAAATTTCAAGTTCCAGCAATCTCTGCATCTTCATCACTATAATGGATAAATAAACTTTAAAATTGACCCTTTTATTTCCATTACAGGATTTTCCTGAATCGCAATACATTTTTGGAATTTTTGTTGCTATAAATGTTAATTTTTACATCACTATTTTAGCAAGTCGCCACACCACTCAATGCACTGTATTTTAAACAACAGGAAGGTATGACCTCTATACTTCAATCTATACATGCCACTGTGGATATGAGCATCAACACCTAGGCAAAACTATGCACAAATGGCCACTGCCTTTTGAACGAAAGGCGGTGGAATTTCTGATGGGGAAGGAAGAGACAAATGCGCACCGCGTTCCGCAAGGCGCGGTGCGGACAGTCTGGGTGGCATAAATAGCGCGGGAAGGGAGGTCTCGCCCTCACTCCGCTCCCGTCACGGTCCACGATTCAAGAAGCGGCTCCACGCTCAGCGCCGCACCTCATCCACACGTGGGCCAGTACTCTATCCTGCATCTCAAGCCCGCTTTACGGTGTACACGAGATTTCTCAAGCTAATAGCAATAGGGGGTACGGTAGGGGCTCCCTGCCCTACTCAGCAAACCTTAAGGTAAGAGTTTCCTGTTCACGTTAGTCAGGACTATCCCCAGTGCTGGCGTGTGGTTGCGCCGTCCCTCACGGTCCGTTCGTACTGCCTCAGCTAGTTCCCTAGGGCCTCCCGCCTGTTTGCCTGCCTGGGGTTGTAGGTGCGCCTCCAGGTCGGGACTGGTGTGCTGCTTGTTTGCTGCGACTCCACGTGGCCAGGTTTGGGTGGTCCTGTGCCCCTGGGGCCCAGGCCCTAATGCATGCTCATAGAAGCATTCGTCCCAGGTGTGCCCTCCCAGGCATTTCGGGAGCCCGATTTGCTGTGCCCCTAGGCTTGCCCCTAGGGGCCATGTTACGCCCGCGCCTGGTCGTGCGTGCACGGCCAGGCTCCCTCTGTGGTCTGGCATCGCCCTCTGTGGCGACGACACGTGGTTGGTTTCTGTGGACCTGAGCCCTGAGGGCCCAGCCCGGTAGGCGGCGCCCACGTGGCTTGGAGCTCGGTGGAGCGCGCACTCGCCCCAGGGATGCCTTCGTTCCCCCCCCCTCCCAGGCGTTTTTCCCTGAAACCCGGTATGTTGCGTCTCCTAGGCTTGTCCCTAGGGGCCAGGGTTCGTGGCGTGTTCGGTCATGTGTGTCCAGCCATGACAGGCTCCCTGCGAGCGTCCTGGCCTCCTCTTGGCTGGGTCATTTAGTTGTCTTTGTCCCTAGGGCCCGACCCTAGGGGCCCATGCCTAGGTCGGCATCACCCACGTAGCATGGCGCTCCGTGGAGCGCTTGCCTGGGATTGTGTCCGCTTCCTACCTGTCCCTCTCCCTCTCGCCCACGGGCAGGAGGCGCCCTTGTGGCGGTGGTGCCCCGGTGGGTGGGCCCAAAACTTTCTTGCTAAAGGCTGCCTTTGGGTCAGCTGGTGTCGCCTGGCATGTTTTTCCTCAGACGTTTGTCTGGCTGGTGTAGCCCAGCTTGTTCGTCCCAGACGTTTGTCTGGCTGGTGTAGCCCAGCCTGTTCGTCCCTAGACGTTTGTCTGGCTGGTGTAGCCCAGCCTGTTCGTACCTAGACGTTTGTCTGGCTGGTGTAGCCCAGCCTGTTCGTCCTAGACGTTTGTCTGGCTGGTGTAGCCCAGCCTGTTCGTCCTAGACGTTCGTCCGGCTGGTGTAGCCCAGCCTGTTCGTACCTAGATGTTTGTCTGGCTGGTGTAGCCCAGCCTGTTTGTACCTAGACGTTTGTCTGGCTGGTGTAGCCCAGCCTGTTCGTACCTAGACGTTTGTCTGGCTGGTGTAGCCCAGCCTGTTCGTCCTAGACGTTTGTCTGGCTGGTGTAGCCCAGCCTGTTCGTACCTAGACATTTGTCTGGCTGGTGTAGCCCAGCTTGTTCGTGCCTAGCGTTTGTCTGGCTGGTGTAGCCAAGCCGGTTCGTCCTAGACGTTTGTCTGGCTGGTGTAGCCAAGCCGGTTCGTCCTAGACGTTTGTCTGGCTGGTGTAGCCCAGCCTGTTCGTACCTAGACGTTCGTCTGGCTGGTGTAGCCCAGCCTGTTCGTACCTAGACGTTCGTCTGGCTGGTGTAGCCCAGCCTGTTCGTCCTAGACTTTTGGCTGATTGGCGTAGCCCAGCCTGTTCGTCCCAGTTGTTTGTCTGGCTGGTTTAACCCAGCTTGTTCGCCCCAGACGTTTGTCTGGCTGGTGTAGCCCAGCTTGTTCGTCCCAGACGTTTGTCTGGCTGGTGTAGCCCAGCTTGTTCGTCCCAGACGTTTGTCTGGCTGGTGTAGCCCAGCTTGTTCATCCCAGACGTTTGTCTGGCCGGTGTAGCAAAGCTTGTTCATCCCAGACGTTTGTCTGGCTGGTGTAGCCCAGCTCGTTCGTCCCAGACGTTTGTTTGGCTGGTGTAGCCCAGCGCATTAGTCCCAGACGTTTGTTTGGCTGGTGTAGCCCAGCTCGTTCGTCCCAGACGTTTGTTTGGCTGGTGTAGTCCAGCGCGTTACTCCCAGACGTTTGTCTGGCTGGTGTAGCCCAGCTCGTTCGTCCCAGACGTTTGTTTGGCTGGTGTAGCCCAGCGCGTTAGTCCCAGATGTTTGTCTGGCTGGTGTAGCCCAGCTCGTTCGTCCCAGGCGTTTGTCTGGCTGGTGTAGCCCAGCTCGTTCGTCCCAGACGTTTGTCTGGCTGGTGTAGCCCAGCGCGTTAGTCCCAGATGTTTGTCTGGCTGGTGTAGCCCAGCTCGTTCGTCCCAGACGTTTGTCTGGCTGGTGTAGCCCAGCGCGTTAGTCCCAGATTTGTCTGGCTGGTGTAGCCCAGCTCGTTCGTCCCAGGCGTTTGTCTGGCTGGTGTAGCCCAGCTCGTTCGTCCCAGGCGTTTGTCTGGCTGGTGTAGCCCAGCTCGTTCGTCCCAGACGTTTGTCTGGCTGGTGTAGCCCAGCTTGTTCATCCCAGACGTTTGTCTGGCCGGTGTAGCCCAGTTTGTTCATCCCAGACGTTTGTCTGGCTGGTGTAGCCCAGCTCGTTCGTCCCAATCGTTGGTCTGGCGGGTGTAACTATGTTACCAGATCGTTCGTTACGGCTCGTAACCCTGTACAGCATTAAGAAACTTGTTGTCTAGGGTCATGTTAGAATTGCTGTAATATAGAGCGGGTCACCAGTGTAACCACATGATTGGCACAAGCAAGAATAAAGTATTTATCCCTTAGGACTAAGAAATATACATATAAATTATATTATATATATTAACAATAATATAAATACAAGATTATATATATATATAGCACAGATGGACAAGATCACTTATAAAAGCAAATTAAAGTATTGTCTCTCTTATAATATAAATGTATGTATGGCAAAACAAATATTAACAGACTTATCTCCCAAGTTGTTATCTCTCCTGTCCCGTGCGAGTTACTGAATACTAAAACTGCGGGAGTCAAAAACATTGCTTCTGCCCCGCGGAAAATTGCCAAACTAACATTATTTAATTAAACTTACATGGAGCAAAATAATGTGACAAGAGTAATCTTAAAGTAACTTAGTAAATGGTCAGAATAACATGCATAACAAAAATAATGTAATTATTAATACATGCAGTAATTAAAATAAAATATCAAAGGGAAATATTGGCAACGCTCCCCCGCCACCAGGAACTAGAATTTTCTCACGGAATGATGCCCCCCAATGTTCAAACAATTACAGAATTCCCATCAGTGATTCCTACTGATGATCATAGATAAAACCACTTTCCCACGAAATCAACCGTGAACCAACAGAGACTAATATCGTTCCCACGGGTGGAAAAGTTAGGCCTAATTCAACATATAAATCAGGCAACACATATCTTACATACAAGTAAAGAATATTTAGATGTACATATAATAATCAGATAAAACAAGACATATATAGAAGTACAAATTAATGTAGAAGTACAAATTAAATGTATTTAATTACGTAGCTTATAGAGGTACGTAACATAGCCCAGCTAGTTCGTCACAGACGTTTGTCTGGCCGGTGTAGCCCAGCTTGTTCGTCCCAGACGTTTGGGCTGGCCGGTGTATCCCGGTTCGTTCGTCCCCAGATGTTTACTTGCCTGGTGTCCCACCTTATGATCGCCCCGCCGTTTGGCCTGACCGGCGTAGCCCAGCCTGTTGGATCCATGATGTCTTGTCCACACGGTGTAACCGCCCGTTGTTCCCGCATGTACACATTCCTGTTTCCCTGTCCTGTCCTATTCCAGCGCAGGCTCATGCCATCGAGCGATCTGTCCACTTGGGTGGGCTATGCTATGTTATTCTCTTTTATTTAAGTTTTCTAAATCATTTTATTGCATTGTTCAGCTTTCAGTTATGCCTTGTATTTACTTACTATTCCTCTTGCAGCGTTAAGCAGTGTCCATTGCTGTGGGATACTCAATTAATTTTGTTTCACTTTTGAGATTATTATCGCTTTTTGGCTAGACAGACGTTAGTCTGGCTGGCGTAGCCCAGCTCGTTCGTCCCAGACGTTAGTCTGGCTGATGTAGCCCAGCTCGTTCGTCCCAGACGTTAGTCTGGCTGGTGTAGCCCAGCTCGTTCGTCCCAGACGTTTGTCTGGCTGGTGTAGCCCAGCTCGTTCGTCCCAGACGTTTGTCTGGCTGGTGTAGCCCAGCTCGTTCGTCCCAGACGTTTGTCTGGCTGGTGTAGCCCAGCTCGTTCGTCCCAGACGTTTGTCTGGCTGGTGTAGCCCAGCTCGTTCGTCCCAGACGTTTGTCTGGCTGGTGTGGCCCAGCTTGTTCGTCACAGCTGCTTGTCTGGCTGGCTCAGCCCCGCTTGTTCGTCACAGACGTTTTGTCTCTTGTTTCACTTTTGAGAATATTATTGCTTTAGGCTAGCCATTCTCCCTTGTTTAATACTGTTTATTAACCATTCCATCCCTTGAACATTACAGTTTACTCTATCCAAACCATACCATGCATTATTACTATTTAACCTACCATCCTATCCCTTGATTAATCCCGCTTTAAGCCAACAATTCTTCCCATGTTTATCACTATTTCTTTCATTTGTTCATCTTATATCAAGTACATTATATTACGGTCTTATTCTATTATTAGAATATATTATTCCCCTCCCGTTCTCACTGTTCTGTTCTATACTCCTTCAGGGTAGGCGCAGGACGTAGAGCGGTCTGTTGGCTTGGGTGAGCTACAACATGTTATCAATTATTTAAGTTTTCCTAATTTAATTTATTACATTGTTCAGCTTTCAGTTATGCCTTGTATTTACTTACCAGTCCTGTTGCAGAGTTAAAGCAGTGTCCATTGCTGTAGGATACGCAGTTAATTTGTTTCACTTTTGACACTATTATTGTTTTAATCTAGACCAACTATTCCATGGATAAGTACTGTTTTAATTTCCTTCTATCCCATGATATTACAGTTTTAATCTATCCAAACTATACCATGCATATATTACTGTTTAACCTATCCATCTATACCTTGTATAGTCCTGCTTTAATCCACCCAAATTATCCACGATTATCACTGTTTACCTCTTTTATTTGTTCAGCTTAAATACAAGTATATTATAATACGATCTTAATCTATTTACTTGTTCAGTTTCAGTCTGTCTTTTATTTCCTCCGCTGCTTATTCTCTGTTTCTAGCATTGCTTAAGCCTCATGCCTTTCTTGGTGTGTTTGGCCTCGCTATGTTATTTATACTATTTATTTAAATTTTCTGAAATTAATTTGCTACATAGTCTACCTTCAGTTATGCCTGGGATTTACTTAATTACTGTTGCAGTGTTAAAGCAGTGTCCATTTCTAGTGGGATACTCAATTAATTTTGCTTTTCACTTTTGAGATTAATGTTGTTTGAATTCTTCCAAGTTATACCACGTATAATACTGACTTAATATTAACAAACTATACAATGAATAATTCGGTCTTAATATAACCAAACTATACCATGAATAATACTGTTCAATCTTACATGAATATTACTCTCTTAATCTATTTTAACTGCTCAGCTTTATTACATTGGCTTTTATTATGATATAGCATTGGCTATCTGTACGATATTCTCTCACTTTGGTCACTTCACTTTACCTTTGCTTTTGTTTACTTGTGTATGTGACTGTGCTGGTGTGGCAGCTGGGTCTCCCTGCCCGCTTTTTCCCGTTAGTCCTACCGATGCTTACTTTTTATTTTTCCGCAGTGGCGAGAAGACGGATCACGCAGCAACTGCAACACGGAAGAGGGCTCGGGCAGCGTCGTGCGAGGACAACAGCGCAGTGGTGTGAGGACGCAGCCTCACACCATGAGGACGCAGCCGGCCTGGGCCAGGACGAAACCCGCCCGTTTCGCCTCCCCCTCCTCGGGGGCCTCCTTGGGCGGCTCTGATGTGGACGGCGACCACACTTCCCAGAGGCCCCCCCCCCTGCCGGCAAAGCGGCGGGTGGCACAGCGTCGCAGCCTCCCCCTTTCGACCACGCTGCAGGCGCCCATCGCGCAGGCTCGGAGGCCCTCTTATGTCACAAGCCTTCCGGCCATGGGGACTACAGAGGCCAACCTGCCACGGCTGCTACAGCCGCCCTGCCCCCTTTCTCTGACCGACGCCCTCGGGCCAGGGCCAGGGGGCATAAGTCGAGGCGACGTGCGAGCTCCTCTAGTCTGTCCCCTTCCTTCCCAGTTCGGTAGCGTAGTTGCTCTGCCACCCTGAGGTTTTCCCTCGCGCCAGCGGGCACTCGCCCTTCGGGGGGGGGGGGGGTCCGGCCTGCTGGCCTGCAGGGTGGGGGTGCAGCGCCCGTCCCCAAGTGTTCCGCTGTCCGCAGCTACTACTTTGACTTTACTGCCATTCTACTAGTAAGCCCTACCTTAAGTCGGCCTCTGGCCTGGGGTATTTAGGAAATTCTTTCTCCTTATTCCTTGGCGGCTCGCCTCTGGCCTGGGGTTATTTTCTTCTCCAAATTCATATCAGGTTTTCCCAGTCTCTATGTAATTTTCTGCCGCCTGATTATTTCCAGCTAGGGTTTCCATTATGTTATGTTGTTCACTTATGGTGTCCTGACTGTTATACTTGAGTTAGATTTGTTACACTCGCCTCACTGCTATTCTAGACATTAGGCCATTAGGTTTCTGCGAGTTTGTTACTAGGCTACAAGATCTTTTATTTTACTACGGGTGTACATTTTAAGTTGTTTCGTGTACTTTGAGTTAGCCACGGCTATGATATACATTTGTTAGACCTACTTAGAAGCCTGTTTTACTCTGCAGAATTATTTATACTGTACTAATAATTTACACCCATACTGTTGGTGTCTTCCTTCCCCTGATCAAAAAGT
>WNGS01001526.1:13081-25855 GCA_020271785.1 Procambarus virginalis
GCATGTGTCTGGTGGCATGTGTCTAGTGGCATGTGGCTGGTGGCATGTGACTGGTGGCATGTGGCTGGTGGCATGTGGCTGGTGGCATGCGTCTGGTAGCATGTGGCTGGTGGCAGGTGGCTGGTAGCATGTGCTGGTGGCATGTGGCTGGTGGCATGTGTCTATTGGCATGTGGCTGGTGGCATGTGGCTGGTGGCATGTGCTGGTGGCATGTGTCTATGCCATGTGGCTGGTGGCATGTGTCTGTGGGGTGTGGCTGGTGGGCATGTGCTGGTGGCATGTGGCTGGTAGCATGTGGCTGGGGGGTGTGGCTGTGGCATGTGGCTGGTGCATGTGGCTGGTGGCATGTGGCTGGTGGCATGTGGCTGGGTGGGGCTGTGGCTGTTAGCAATGTGGCTGGTGGCATGTGGCTGGTAGCATGTAGCTGGTGGCATGTGGCTGGTGGCATGTGTCTGGTGGCATGTGGCTGGTGGCATGTGGCTGGTGGCATGTGGCTGGTGGCATGTAGCTGGTGGCATGTGGCTGGTGGCATGTGGCTGGTGGCATGTGGCTGGTGGCATGTGCTGGTAGCATGTGGCTGGTGGCATGTGGCTGGTGGCATGTAGCTGGTAGCATGTGGCTGGTGGCATGTGGCTGGTGGCATGTGGCTGGTGGATGTGGCTGGTGGCATGTGTCTAGTGGCATGTGGCTGGTGGCATGTGTCTAGTGGCATGTGTCTGGTGGCATGTGTCTGTGGCATGTGTCTGGTGGCATGTGGGTGGTGCCATGCAGCTGGTGGCATGTGGCTGGTGGCATGTGGCTGGTGGCATGTGTCTAGTGGCATGTGGCTGGTGGCATGTGTCTAGTGGCATGTGTCTGGTGGCATGTGTCTAGTGGCATGTGTCTGGTGGCATGTGGTGGTGGCATGTGGCTGGTGGCATGTGGCTGGTGGCATGTGTCTGGTGGCATGTGTCTAGTGGCATGTGGCTGGTGGAATGTGGGTGGTGCCATGCAGCTGGTGGCATGTGGCTGGTGGCTGGTGGCATGTGTCTAGTGGCATGTGGCTGGTGGCATGTGTCTAGTGGCATGTGGCTGGTGGCATGTGTCTAGTGGCATGTAGCTGGTGGCATGTGGGTGGTGCCATGCAGCTGGTGGCATGTGGCTGGTGGCATGTGGCTGGTGGCATGTGTCTAGTGGCATGTGGCTGGTGGCATGTGGCTGGTGGCATGTGGCTGGTGGCATGTGTCTAGTGGCATGTGGCTGGTGGCATGTGGCTGGTGGCATGTGGCTGGTGGCATGTGTCTAGTGGCATGTGGCTGGTGGCATGTGGCTGGTGGCATGTGGCTGGTGGCATGTGTCTAGTGGCATGTGGCTGGTGGCATGTGTCTGGTGGCATGTGGCTGGTGGCATGTGGCTGGTGGCATGTGTCTAGTGGCATGTGGCTGGTGGCATGTGGCTGGTGGGGTGTGGCTGGTGGCATGTGGCTGGTGGCATGTGGCTGGTGGCATGTGTCTGGTGGCATGTGGGTGGTGCCATGCAGTTGGTGGCATGTGGCTGGTGGCATGTGGCTGGTGGCATGTGTCTAGTGGCATGTGGCTGGGGCATGTGTCTGGTGGGGTGTGGCTGGTGGCATGTGGCTGGTGGCATGTGGCTGGTGGCATGTGTCTGGTGGCATGTGGGTGGTGCCATGCAGCTGGTGGCATGTGGCTGGTGGCATGTGGCTGGTGGCATGTGTCTAGTGGCATGTGGCTGGTGGCATGTGGCTGGTGGCATGTGTCTGGTGGCATGTGGGTGGTGCCATGCAGCTGGTGGCATGTGGCTGGTGGCATGTGGCTGGTGGCATGTGTCTAGTGGCATGTGGCTGGTGGCATGTGGCTGGTGGCATGTGTCTGGTGGCATGTGTCTAGTGGCATGTGGCTGGTGGCATGTGGCTGGTGGCATGTGGCTGGTGGCATGCGGCTGGTGGCATGTGTCTGGTAGCATGTGGCTGGTGGCAGGTGGCTGGTAGCATGTGGCTGGTGGCATGTGGCTGGTGGCATGTGTCTATTGGCATGTGGCTGGTGGCATGTGGCTGGTGGCATGTGGCTGGTGGCATGTGTCTAGTGGCATGTGGCTGGTGGCATGTGGCTGGTGGGGTGTGGCTGGTGGCATGTGGCTGGTGGCATGTGGCTGGTAGCATGTGGCTGGTGGGGTGTGGCTGGTGGCATGTGGCTGGTGGCATGTGGCTGGTGGCATGTGGCTGGTGGCATGTGGCTGGTGGGGTGTGGCTGTTAGCATGTGGCTGGTGGCATGTGGCTGGTAGCATGTGGCTGGTGGCATGTGGCTGGTGGCATGTGGCTGGTGGCATGTGGCTGGTGGCATGTGGCTGGTGGCATGTGGCTGGTGGCATGTGGCTGGTGGCATGTGGCTGGTGGCATGTGGCTGGTGGCATGTGGCTGGTGGCATGTGGCTGGTAGCATGTGGCTGGTGGCATGTGGCTGGTGGCATGTGGCTGGTAGCATGTGGCTGGTGGCATGTAGCTGGTGGCATGTGGCTGGTGGCATGTGGCTGGTGGCATGTGGCTGGTAGCATGTGGCTGGTGGCATGTGCTGGTGGCATGTGGCTGGTAGCATGTGGCTGGTGGCATGTGGCTGGTGGCATGTGCTGGTGGCTGTGGCTGGTGGCATGTAGCTGGTAGCATGTGGCTGGTGGCATGTGGCTGGTGGCATGTGGCTGGTGGCATGTGGCTGGTGGCATGTGGCTGGTGGCATGTGGCTGGTGGCATGTGGCTGGTGGCATGTGGCTGGTGGCATGTGTCTGGTGGGTGTGGCTGGTGGCATGTGGTTGGTGGCATGTAGCTGGTAGCATGTGGCTGGTGGCATGTGGCTGGTGGCATGTGGCTGGTGGCATGTGGCTGGTGGCATGTGGCTGGTGGCATGTGGCTGGTGGCATGTGGCTGGTGGCATGTGGCTGGTAGCATGTGGCTGGTGGCATGTGGCTGGTAGCATGTGGCTGGTAGCATGTGGCTGGTGGCATGTGCTGGTGGCATGTGGCTGGTGGCATGTGGCTGGTGGCATGTGGCTGGTGGGGTGTCTGGTGGCATGTGGCTGGTGGCATGTGGCTGGTGGCATGTGGCTGGTAGCATGTGGCTGGTGGCATGTGGCTGGTGCATGTGGCTGGTGCATGTGGCTGGTGGCATGTGTCTGGGGCATGTGGCTGGTGGCATGTGGCTGGTGGCATGTGGCTGGTGGCATGTGGCTGGTGGNTTGATTCATGGTGGTCTTCTGAGCCCTCTAATATCTCTAGGAGACGAGGATCCAGCTGACCCTTCGTGTGTCAAAGCAAGTGACTTGGTGGAGAGTTATAGACACCTTTTAAGAGTAATAGAGAAGTGGAATGAGGTCTGGACACGTGAATATTTAACTGCTTTAAGAGAATATCATTATGGAGCTGCAAGCCCATACAATAAAGTTCAACTTAAACCAGGTTATCTTGTCCTAGTAGACAGTGATGGACTCCGGTCATATTGGCCTATAGGTAAAATTGTTGACATCCATCCTGACCGCCATGGTGTATCACGAATTGTTAAAGTTCAGTGTCGAGGCACTACTACCTTGAAAACACTAGAGAAATTAGTACCTTTAGAGTTAGCAGAACATGTGTGTTCTACAGATATACCTATAACCCAAGTTTCAGAGAACAATGATTCTACTCAACCGAGCACAAGACCATCAAGAGTCGCTGCTCAGAACTGCAAACAGAAACTTAAACAATATTTTGATTCTATTCAAGAGTAGATAACTTACCATTTAAACTTGAGGTGACCAGAGTGATGCAGTGATGAGTTGACGTCCAGTAATTAATTACGAGTCATAGTGACCTTGGACAGTAGCCTCACTGTATTGATGAGGTCTCCTTTATCTTAAATGATCCAATTATTCATAATTTATTTTGTTAATATCCTTCTGTATCTTACAAAGGAATTATTCAATAATTTTTAATGTTTATTTACGTCCCTATGTTGACTTAGTCATCTACTACAGATTCGAGACATTCGTTAGGTACGTACTAACCTACTAACCCATGAATATAACTTCAGGATAGAGAAACAGGTGTACGTTAGTACTAATACCTGAACTACGACCCGAGCTTTCTCTCCCCGGAGTTATGTTGGAAATAACCAACAGTTTTATACATCATTGTATTTATACAACCTTTGAATTAACCAAAGTAGTTACTAAAATTACTAACTTATAGATTTAATCATTATCATGATTTATTCATTGCCAAATTCTTCCTAGTCCGAGTGACGACGTGAGGAAGGACAGGCTGCAACGTGATTTTTCTCCACATTTAGTTGAATTTATAACAAGAGTCCAGTTTATCATTTCATTTACTAAAAATAGTTAAGTTTGATTTCGTAGTATACTATTACTTACTGGAACTCCCTTATTTAATTAACATTAAACATTCTAGAGGAAATTACTTTGATGTAAATGATTTTACTTTAATTTCCTCGATTAGCTGCACAACTTTTAGTAGGCCAATTTATGTTACGAGAAATTCTATTTTATCACAGAAGAATTTAATGTGATATTAATACTTGTTATTACCTCTTCCTTCCTTAGTCAATTGCGATAAATACATATTCATTTACGCTCGAGATGTATATCGAGAGTCGCGCATGCGCAATAAGGAGGAGGAGGAAGACGGGAGAGCGTTACTTGACACGGGAACGAGAGCTCGGCGTGGACGCCATTGACAGCGTGTAGCAGAGCTGTGTTTGACCAACTTATTTCGCTCCCACGACCAGTTGAGCGGTGCCACGTTATCTGGCATAACATTAGCCGTGTCAGACTAGTATATGAGCAACTCTAAAGTCAACGTCTTTCAAGCAGCAGCTGGAGGACGAAGAATTGCTCAAATCTCCACATCAACGACACGAGGCTCGGCAGCTAGGTTTACCTTTTTGTTATTATGTGGCCACAATTAACATTTAGGCTAGCAGTCGTTAGGCCGAATGCAAAATAACAAAATCTAGTACGTGTCTCTAGTAAATTTACCATCTAAATAGATGATTTATTAGTTAATTTTCTCCAAAGAGATTTCACAGTGCTTGAATATAAATTGCTGAGACATTAGCTGAAATTTCCTACAGTTATCCTCATGATTTAGGATTTATTTGTAGTTAATTATTATTTAGAAGATCTCTACAGTGTAATTGCCTTTCAGTACCAAGGCGACTTCAACCGAGGTGCTAGGCTTCCCCACCGTTCTGTGCAACAATTTGCCCTATGCAACACGTCGTCCGTGGAACGTAGCAACTGATTACTTCTCACTAGATTTACAGCTAAGCTGAACCTTTTTTATCTGTAGCAATAACTCTATAGTTACAGTAGTGATCTCTTAAAGAGATCAATTACACTAATCCATTGATTTACTGATGCTGTTCAACATTTCAGTAGTATATTGAGGTGCATTTACCTCCAATTAATATTATATATTCAGCCTTATTTACTTTCATATTTGATATACTCTGGTGAAAAACCAGCACCAGAATAATGCTAGGGATGTATTAATCTTTTAGCATGTAACCCCCCAATTTTGTGTAAGTTAATTTGACTCCATTTATACAAGCATTACAGTTTTACCAAGATCCATAGGGCACTAGTTCCTAGGATCAGTTTTTCCATTGTCTCTTTGTTTTCCACTTTTTCTCAAAAAGTGGTGGTCCTTCATAGCTATCGAAGTATATATATATATTTAATTATTAGTTATTGGAGTCAGGTTTTCCGCACAGCCACCACCACTACACACCTCCATCCACCACCACACACCTGCAGCCGCCACTACACACACCTCCAGCTACCACCACTCACTTCCAGCCACCACTACACACCTGCAGCCACCACTACACACCTCCAGCCACCATTACACACCTGCAACCTCCACCACACCTCCAGCCACCACCATACACTTTCAGCCACCACTACACATCTGCAGCCACCACTACACACTTCTAGCCACAACGACACACTTCCAGCCACCACTACACACCTCCAGCAACCACTACACACCTCCAGCCACCACCACACACTTCCAGCCACCACTACACACCTGCAGCCACCAATACACACCTGCAGCCACCTCTACACACCTGCAGCCACCACTTCACACTTCCAGCCACAACGACAAACTTCCAGCCACCACTACACACCTCCAGCAACCACTACACACCTCCAGCCACCACCACACACTTCCAGCCACCACTACACACCTCCAGCCACCAATACACACTTGCAGCCACCACTACACACCTCCAGACTCGACTACACACCTGCAGCCACCACCACACACCTCCAGCCACCACTACACACCTGCAGCCACCACTACACACCTCCAGACTCCACTACACACCTCCAGCTACCACTACACACCTCCAGCCACCACTTCACACCTGCAGCCACCACTCCACACCTGCAGCCACCACTCCACACCTGCAGCTACCACCACACACCCCAGCTACCACTACACACCTCCAGTCACCACTTCACACCTGCAGCCACGACTACACACCTCCAGCCACCACTACACACCTCCAGCCACCACCACACACTTCCAGATACCACTACACACCTCCAGACTCCACTACACACCTGCAGCGATCACCACACACCTGCAGCTACCACTACACACCTCCAGCCACCACTTCACACCTCCAGCCACCACTACACATCTGCAGCCACCACCACACACCTCCAGCTACCACTACAGATTTCCAGCCACCACCACACACCTGCAGCCACGACTACTCACCTCCAGCCACCACTACACACCTGCAGCAACCAATACACACCTCCAGCCACCACTACACACCTGCAGCCACCACCACACACCTCCAGCCACCACCACACACCTCCAGCCACCATTACACACCTGTCGCCACCACTGCACACCTCCAGCCACCACTACACACCTGCAGCCACCACCACACACCTCCAGCCACCACCCACACACCTCCAGCCACCATTACACACCTGTCGCTACCATTACACACCTGCAGCCACACTACAACACACCTCCAGCCACCACCACACACCTCCAGCCACCACTACACACCTGCAGTCACCACTACACACCTCCAGCCACGTACAATACCCCTGTAGGGAGTATGAACCAGGTAACTACACCAACACAGGGCCATAATAACGTGAGATGGATAGGAAAGTCGACCCAACTTACACCTGTAATACCGCTCAAAATGTCTAACCGGCCGCCATTATAATGTTATCCGGATGTCGGTATAAATAAAGATTTGTTGGTTGGTTTACTGGTACTCTCCCGGTACACTCTGGTGAGGGTAAGTTTACTTGTTGTCTGGTTGGTCTACTGACAACCCCCAAGTACACTCTGCTGAGTGTAAGTTTACCTGTTGGACTACTCCTTTTTCAAGCCTGACAAATAGATATCCAGAGACATTACAGTAGCCATACACAGACTCAGATTTGGTTACAAGTGTTGCTGGGAGGTAATAAACCCAATAGTTAAAGAGTGTCATATCTGTGGAACAGAAGCAGAGGCGCCACTGTTGCACTATTTATGCAATGTGAAGCTACTGAAGCCCTGCGCATCAAACACAACATTCATCCAACGACAGCAGCCGCAGTAGATGCACATTCCACCGCGACTACAATGATTAGAAAAGCCGTTGAAGAATGGGACTCACTAGTGAATATTCTCCATCTACATCCGCCACCAAGATAATGTTATTAAAACAAGACTAAAACCAGTGCACTAAAACAAAGGCGGAAAAGAAACGGGATAAAAGGAGGAATCCCCACCTCCATTTAAAACTGACCCAAATATCAGAGTAACAAGATTATCACGTATAACCGAACTCAATTACGGGCTCAGCATAGCCCGTGCTACATGGACATTTCGTTTTGAGTAGCTAAATTTAAAACAACAACAACAACAACAACAGCGAGTAACTGTGATGGGGGGGGAGACATCAGAGTGGAGAGATGTCACCAGCGGGGTCCCACAGGGCTCTGTACTTGGACCTATACTGTTTCTAATATATGTAAACGATCTTCCAGAGGGTAGAGACTCATTCCTCTCAATGTTTGCTCATGATGCAAAAATTATTGGAAGAATCAAGACAGATGAAGATAGACAGAGACTATAAGTCTAGAAAATGGCTTCTAAAGTTTAACTAAGAAAAGTGTAAGGTAATGAAATTAGGCAAAGGGAGCAGAAGGCTGAACATAAAGTACCATCTGGGAGGTGAAATCCTGCAAGAGTAAAATAGAGAGAAAGATCTGGGAGTTAATATCATACCAAAACCTGTCGTAAGAGGCCCACATCAAGTTTATATCATCAGCGGCATATGCTTGAGTGCCCCCAGATAAGAACTACCTTTAGAAACTTGTGTAAGGAATCGTTCAGGACTCTGTATACAACTTATGTCAGACCAATCCTGGAATATGCAGCTCCAACCTGGAGTTTATATCTAGCTAAACACAAAACGAATTTAGAGAAGATTCAGCGGTATGCCACCAGACGAGTGGCACACGGGAGGCTACGGGAGCTGAACCTCACGTCTCTG
Organism: Procambarus virginalis; assembly: GCA_020271785.1. NCBI lineage: Eukaryota > Metazoa > Arthropoda > Malacostraca > Decapoda > Cambaridae > Procambarus > Procambarus virginalis. Next base: position 21,648 of record WNGS01001526.1, read on the forward strand.
AAAGACAGAAGAGTAAGGGGAGACATGATAACCACCTACAAATAAATCTGGGGAATTGACAAGGTGGTCAAAGACAAAGTATTTAGCACGGGTGGGACGCGAACAAGGGGACACAGGTGGAAACTAAGTACCCAAATGAGCCACAGAGACATTATAAATAATTTGCCAGAGTCGTTAACAGATGGAATGCATTAGGCAGTGATGTGGTAGAGGCTGACTCCTTACACAGTTTCAAATGTAGATATGATAGAGCCCAGTAGGCAATCTGTTCACCAGTTGAGTCGGGACCAGGCGGGACGAAAGAGACAAAGCTCAACCCCCCGCAAGCACAACTAGGTGAGAGCAACTAGGTGAGTAACTACGTGAGTACACACACACACACACATGCACACTAAACAGACTGAAGCAAATTGAAAGAAGACTTTTATGTGTATTATAAAAAGCAGAAATAGGGTTTAAATCATGGGCCGAGACTTCGATTTCTTTTAAACCGTTTCAAATCGCATGAAGGCGGCGTGAACCGTGTTGGATTGTTTCTGAAGCAAGCGGTTCCCTGCCGTCTGCATCTTGTCTTTCGTCCTGAGTTGCTTATGTTGCGTCTTGTGTTGTCTTGGGCCTTGTGCTGTGTCTTGTATCTTGTGTTTGATGTTGCGTCATGCCTGTCGTCTTGCGTCTTGGACTGTGGCGAGTGGTAATGGTAATCATCTACTTCTAACTTGTCTAACTGTGCTTGCACGTGTTAGGCTTCAACTCTCAAATTCCAATCAAGTGATGTAGAGGCTTCGGGTCCCCCGGGGTGGGGTGAGTGAGGTCCAGACACCGGGGGGGGGGGGGGGGAAGTCATCACCCTCCGCCTCCTCATCGTTAATACCTCCCGTGCTAATTACCTCTCTCTCTCTACATCAACATTTTCATCATACATTTTGTAAAGTTGTGGATGGAATAAGTTTTAGGAAGCCCTTCCCTCAGTACAGTGTACTTGCTGACCCTACAGGGACCAGAACTGCCTCACAACTCTCTAACTCAGTTACGTGTCCAACTTCCACTGATGTCCTCTCGTCCTGCCTAAGTTGAATTTAAATAAGCTTCCTTTATCCTCTTTGCCTATAACTACAAAGTGAATATGATAACTACATACTAGATCCCTCAGGATCTGGTGTATCGTTATGATGTCCTGTCTGTTTCTTTCCTGTAAGGTTGTCAGGGAGAGTTCTCTCCACCTGCTCCTCATAGCTCTGGCCTCTCAGTTCTGGTACTAATCTAACTGTAAGCCTCTGAGCTTCCTCAAGTTTCTGTTTATGCTTATTTAAACCTTAAAATGTTTAAATCTGTATTCTCTTGAGTGTAGGCGTGAGAGATACATAATAATTTACACGTGGAAAATAGTAGAGGGGCTGGTCCCAAACCTGCACACAGAAATAACATCACATGAGACCAGAAGACATGGCAGGATGTGCAAAATACCCCCATTGAAGAGCAGAGGTGCAACTGGTACTCTGAGAGAACTATCAACATCAGAGGCCCGAGACTGTTCAACACGCTTCCACTACACATAAAGGGCATAACTGGCCGACCCCTCACAGTGTTCAAGAAAGAACTTGGAAAAACACTTCCAAAGAATACTTGATCAATCAGGCAGTGACTCATAGGTCAGGCTGCGAGCAGCCGCGTCTAACAGCCTGGTTGACCACACGAACAACCGGGAGGCCTGGTCAAAGACCGGGTCGCGGGACCGCTGACCTCTGGTAAAAACGCATGATAACTACAATGTATGCTTCAGAAGGTATGGGTTTCATGCTGGTGCTGCATACCCAAAGAGTCTGACATGGGTAGTGTGAATGAACTAGACAGCCTCCATGTTAGGAGTTATAAATGATAGTCTTATGTTAGCAAACGTGTGCCATGTAGCTGGTGGCATGTGGCTGGTGGCATGTGGCTGGTGGCATGTGGCTGGTGGCATGTGGCTGGTGGCATGTGGCTGGTGGCATGTGTCTGGTGGCATGTGGCTGGTGGCATGTGGCTGGTGGCATGTGTCTGGTGGCATGTGGCTGGTGGCATGTGGCTGGTGGCATGTGGCTGGTGGCATGTGGCTGGTGGCATGTGGCTGGTGGCATGTGTCTGGTGGCATGTGGCTGGTGGCATGTGGCTGGTGGCATGTGGCATGTGGCTGGTGGCATGTGGCTGGTAGCATGTGGCTGGTGGCATGTGGCTGGTGGCATGTGGCTGGTGGCATGTGGCTGGTGGCATGTGGCTGGTGGCATGTGGCTGGTGGCATGTGGCTGGTGGCATGTGGCTGGTGGCATGTGGCTGGTGGCATGTGGCTGGTGGCATGTGTCTGGTGGCATGTGGCTGGTGGCATGTGTCTAGTGGCATGTGGCTGGTGGCATGTGGCATGTGGCTGGTGGCATGTGGCTGGTGGCATGTGTCTGGTGGCATGTGTCTAGTGGCATGTGTGGCTGGTGGCATGTTGGCTGGTGGCATGTGTCTGGTGGCATGTGGTGGTGGCATGTGGCTGGTGGCATGTGGCTGGTGGCATGTGTCTGGTGGCATGTGGCTGGTGGCATGTGGCTGGTAGCATGTGGCTGGTAGCATGTGGCTGGTGGCATGTGGCTGGTGGCATGTGTCTAGTGGCATGTGGCTGGTGGCATGTGGCATGTGCTGGCCACAACTACACACCTGCATTCACCACTACTCATCTGCAGCCACAACTACACATCTGCAGATACCACTACACACCTGCAGCCTCCACTACACACCTGCAGCCACCACTACACACCGCTAGCCACCACCACACACCTGCATCCACCACGTTACACCTCCAGCCACCACTACACACCTCCAGCCACCTCTACACACCTCCAGCCACCACTACACACCTGCAGCCACCATCTCACACCTCCAGCCACCACTACACACCTCCAGTCACCACCACACATTCCAGCCAACACTACACACCTGCAGCCACCACTAAACACCTCCAGCCACCACTACACACCTCCAGCCACACTATACACCTACAGCCATCATTACACACCTCCAGCCACCACTATACCTCCACCTCCAGCCACTACCACACACCTCCAGCCACCACTATACACCTCCAGCCACCACTATAACACCTACAGCCACCACTATACACCTCCAGCCACCACTACACACCACCAGTCCACCACCACACACCTCCAGCCACCGCTACAACACCACCAAGCCACCACCAACACACCTCGGCAGCACCATACAACTTCCAGACATCACCACACACCTGCAGCCACCACTACTCATCTATCAGCCAAAACTTCACACCCAAATAAGGCCACCACCTAACCCCCATCCATAACCACTAACACCATCAGCCACATTACAACACTTCCAGCAACCACTACACATCTCATCCACCCCAAACACCTCCAGCCACCACTACAAACCGCTGCAGCCACGACATTACACACACATCCAGCTACCAACCTCACTTCCATCCACACACTACACACCTGCACCACCCTACACACCTCTAGACACCATTACACACCTGCAACCTCCACCACACCCCAGCCCCCACCACACCTCCAGCCACCACCACACACTTTCAGCCACCACTACACACCTGCAGCCACCACTACACACTTCCAGCCACACGACACTAAACAAATTCGACAAAAAAAACCACTACACAACCTCCAGCACCACTACACACCTCCCAGCCACTACCACACACATTTCAGCCCACCACTAACACCTGCATCCACCAACTACACCTGCAGCCTCCACTTACTCTCTGCGCCAAACCTACACATCTGCAGCTTCCACTGCACAACCACCAGCCACCACCACACACCTTCAGCCACCACTACACACCTCAAGCCACCACCACACATCCATCCACCACCACACACCTCCAGACAATCACCACACACCTGCAGCCCCACTACTACTCATCTACAGCCAAAACTACACACCCTAGCCACCATTACACACCTCCAGTAACCACTCACACCTCCATCCACCACCACACAACCTGCAGCCACCAACACCCTGCATCTCAGACACCACATCCAGCCACCACTACACACCTCCCCACAACGCCACCCACTCACCGCCACCACACAACCCTCCAGCCACCACAACACTACTTCCAGCCACACTTCACTACCTGTCGCCACCACTATACACTCTAGCAGCCACTCCTATACACCTCCAGCCCCACTACT
>WNGS01001526.1:25880-77759 GCA_020271785.1 Procambarus virginalis
TACACACCTACAGCCACCACTACACACTTCCAGCCACCACTTCACACCTGCAGCCACCACTACACACCTACAGCCACCACTACACACCTCCAGCCACCACTACACACCTCCAGCCACCACCACACACCTCCAGCCACCACTACACACCTCCAGCCAAAACCACACATTACAGCCACCACTACACACCTCCAGCCACCACTACACACCTCCAGCCTCCATTACTCATCTGCAGCCAAAACTACACATTTGCAGCCTCCACTACACACCTCCAGCCACCACCACACACCTCCAGCCACCAATACACACCTCTAGACATCACCACACACCTCCAGCCACCACTACACACCTCCAGTAACCACTACACACCTCCAGACAACGTTACACACTTCCAGCCACTGTTGGAAGATCCCAACAGTTTTATACATCATGGTATTTATACAACCTTTGAATTAACCAAAGTAGTTACTAAAATTACTAACTTATAAATTTAATCATTATCATGATTTATTCATTGCCAAATTCTTCCTAGTCCGAGTGACGACGTGAGGAAGGACAGGCAGCAACGTGAATTTTCTCCACATTTAGTTGAATTTATAACAAGAGTCCAATTTATCATTTCATTTACTAAAAATAGTTAAGTTTGATTTCGTAGTATACTATTACTTACTGGAACTCCCTTATTTAATTAACATTAAACATTCTAGAGGAAATTACTTTGATGTAAATGATTTTACTTTAATTTCCTCGATTGGCTGCACAACTTTTAGTAAGCCAATTGATGTTACGAGAAATTCTATTTTATCACAGAAGAATTTAATGTGATATTAATACTTGTTATTACCTCTTCCTTCCTTAGTCAATTGCGATAAATACATATTCATTTACGCTCGAGATGTATATCGAGAGTCGCGCATGCACAATAAGGAGGAGGAGGAAGACGGGAGAGTGTCACTTGACACGTGAACGAGAGCTCGGCGTGGACGCCATTGAGAGCGTGTAGTAGAGCTGTGTTTTGACCTACTTATTTCGCTCCCACGATCAGTTGAGCGATGCCACGTTATCTGGCATATCATTATCCGTGGCAGACTAGTATATGAGCAACTCTAAAGTCAACGTCTTTCAAGCAGCAGCTGGAGGACGAAGAATTGCTCAAATCTCCACATCATCTACACGAGGCTCGGCAGCTAGGTTTCCTTTTTGTTATTATGTGGCCACAATTAACATTTAGGCTAGCATTCGTTAGGCCGAATGCAAAATAACAAAATCTAGTACGTGTCTCTAGTAAATTTACCATCTAAATAGATGATTTATTAGTTTATTTTCTCCAAAGAGATTTCACAGTGCTTGAATATAAATTGCTGAGACATTAGCTGAAATTTCCTACAGTTATCCTCATGATTTAAGATTTATTTGTAGTTAATTATTATTTAGAAGATCTCTACACTGTAATTGCCTTTCAGTACCAAGGCGACTTCAACCGAGGTGCTAGGCTTCCCCACCGTTCTGTGCAACAATTTGCCCTATGCAACACGTCGTCGGTGGAGCGTAGCAACTGATTACTTCTCACTAGATTTACAGCTAAGCTGTCCCTTTTTTATCTGTAGCAATAACTCTATAGTTACAGTAGTGATCTCTTAAAGAGATCAATTACACTAATCCATTGATTTACTGATGCTGTTCAACATTTCAGTAGTATATTGAGGTGCATTTATCTCTAATTAATATTATATATTCAACCTTATTTAATTTCATATTTGATATACTCTGGTGAAGAACCAGCACCAGAATAATGCTAGGGATGTATTAATCTTTTAGCATGTAACCCCCCAATTTTGTGTAAGTTAATTTGACTCCATTTATATAAGCATTACAGTTTTACCAAGATCCATAGGGCACTAGTTCCTAGGATCAGTTTTTCCATTGTCTCTTTGTTTTCCACTTTTTCTCAAAAAGTGGTGGTCCTTCATAGCTATCGAAATATATATATTTATTTAATTATTAGTTATTGGAGTCAGGTTTTCCCCACAAAATTTTGGTCCTTAACAAACCGGATGAATCACAATTAATATTAAAATCTATACCGGTTCTCAGAGCCCAAAACAAAATTTTGGTCCTTTGCAAACCGGATCAGTCAGAACTAATATTAAATTCTATACTGGTTCTCAGAGCCCAAAACAAAATTTTGGTCCTTCGGATCTAGATACATGTACCATTAATCATTTAGGGTCCAGTATATTCACCCAAATTACTGGCCCCACCTAATTAACTGTTTACTAACACTATTTATCATGTGTTAATATTATTAGGCTATTTACAAGTATATTTATTATTTACGGCTGTCAGCAGACTGCCCATATTACAGCCTAAAACTCATTTATTATTATCAACATTTCTATTAATACTTTATGCATAAAGTAGCCTTAGTGTTATATATTTATAAATTTTCACTTGTGTTTCAAAGCACAAACATATATATCAAAACAAAAAATTCCAAAAACATAGCACCATATATCTATATTACTGCACTATTGCATATATGCCAACCTTTGATGAGGTAGGATATTTAGACTGTAATTGTACTAATGTTTGTACAAATGCAGCCTAAACCATTTAGTCATTCCTAGGTAGGAATTATTTAGTGAGTACTGTACTAGACAGTACTGGTATACATACATATTATTTAGATTGTGCTGACCCTGATTAGGGGTGGGATCACCATAACCCTTTTTGTGCCTTTAACATATTATTTCGTGTATTATTTTTTTTTAGTACTGCCGAATGTTCACTGTTGGATCGAGTGGTGATAATTGATGCGCTAACCGGACGAAAATCCAATAGTGGCATTCGAGTACTACTCAAAAATATTAGCTATCTATTGTTAGGTAGGCAAATTAACCTCTAAACGAGGTAGTATAGTCTATTCAATACATTAGGCTATTATATTGGTATTGAGCTCCATTGAATGAGCCAATATCCCAGTTACATCAGTAACAACTATTTACTATCAGACTAGCCCTTACCCAGCAAGATGGAAGTGGCTGACAAAATGAAAAGGACCCTTATTGGTCTGAAAGGTCACTTGACCCGAAAGATTACCAAGTGTCAAAATCTGTCACAACAGTCACCTGTTGACTACATTGAATTAGAGGACTTACTTCAAGTTGCAGAAGGTAAATTCAAGCATATTAAACAGCATATGAATCTGTACTTGACAGAACTTTACAAAACCTCAATAGGTGAAACTGAACTTGAGGACATTGTAAATGATTTAGCCCAGTACGAAGATGATGTACAGGATAAACTTCAACCTTTTGAAAAGCAAATTGCTAAAAACAAATTAACAACAGCTTCTACTGCACATCCAGATCCTGATGTCAAATTACCTCAGATCAGTATACCCACATTCTCTGGTAACGAGAATGAGAGTTGGGATGATTTCTGGAGTAAATTCGTGGATGCAGTAGACTCTAAAACTAACATCCCTCAAACAACCAAGTTCACTTATTTACAAGGCTTGTTACGGAATGAAGCCTTGAAGGTAATATCTAACATAACACTGACCAGTGATGGTTACGACCTAGCTGTTCAATTGCTAAAGAGCAACTACGATAAGAAGGAAAGGACTATTACTATCTTAGTTCAAAAATTGCTGGATTTACCATCTGCTAATAATTCTACAGATTCTCTCCAAACTTTCAGACTAGAGCTAGAGTCTTTACTCAAGGCCTTAAGCCTTAAAGTCCAAATTCAGACTGCTGAATGGATGACAAAGGTAGTTGTAAGGCGCAAATTACCAAGAGAGACTTTAGATAAATTGTGTACTATGTACAATAAAACCTCTCTGACCATGAATGAAATTACAGAAGGTTTACATACCCTAGTCGAAAGACAAAGAGCCAACCAAGATGGGAAGAGTGTTTCAAACTTCTCTACTAACTCTCATCATAAACCCCAACGTACTACAACTACTGTAGTAAAACCAGATTACAATAAATCATCTCCGAAATGGAAATCTGGAAATGTAGGTACATACACAGTGAACCCTATAAACCCCGTAGTGAGCACCACTCCTACGACTTCTCCTACAGTGTAGAAGTGTTTGTTCTGCAATAATGAACATCTTACTTATAAGTGTAGTACTTATCCAGACCATAACACCCGAATTCATCGTTTGCAAGAATTACACAGATGCACAAGGTGCACGGGTCCTCATGACCCCAATAGCTGTACTGTCTCCTTACGTATGTGCAACAAGTGCCACAAGGGTAGACACCATTATTCCTTGTGTGGTAGTGATCAATCAAGATCAACCAATCCTCATAAGAAGACTACAAATTCTACTTCTGTACAGTATTGCAAGGTGCATCAAGACATAAGTGTACTTGCAACAGAGTCGACTAACACAACTACGTTACCAACAGCTCAATTAAAATTGATTAATAAGGGATCTAGGATTTCCACTCGTGGTCTCTTTGACCAAGGTTCGCAGAAAACCTTTATTTCTCAACAGCTAGTTGATCAGTTGAAACTGAAGCCTATTGCTCGAGTGAATTTGAATATCTCTGGATTCCTAACCAATAGTGGACCTCGTGACTACCAGGTTGTTAAAGTCTTGGTACGTTTAGGAGGCTGCACCAGCCCAATTCAAGCCATAGTCGTTGACAAGATCCCCTCAGATTTACATGTTACAGGTCTTGCTCAAACAGTCAAATTTCTTAAACGCAGCGGTATTAGGCTAGCAGATCATAAAATAATACAGACTGTCTCAACGATGTAGGTATTCTTATTGGAGCTGACTTTTATTATAGATTTATTACTGGATGCACCAGGCAACGAGGTGTAAACTTGTTGCTGTCAGCTGGGGGTAAACTACTCACAGGACCGGTGTTGATCCAACAACATTCTAAATCTACTAGTAATCAACCAACTAATTCAATAGTTGCATGACTAGGCCTAGAGCAGTCACCACTACATGTCAGAGACGAAACCGAGGATGATGAGTCCAATCCCCTGTTCATAAATTATGGATTTGGACACCTTAGGCATAGTCCCTGATCAACCCAGTCCAGATGACACATGGACGTATCAACAATATCTTGATACTGTGATTTTCCAAGATAATCAATATTGGGTGAGACTCCCATGGAAGCTGAACCACCCACAGCTTCCAGTAAATTATTTCATGGCCTCAACCCAATTAATTCTCAATTAGCTAGGCTACGGAAGCAACCAGATAAATTGCAACTGTATCATGCTTTAATACAGCAACAACTTGCTAACAAATTATAGAAGTTGTTGAAGAAGACAACCATAAGACAGGCCATTATTTGCCACATCATGCTGTCCTGAAAGATTCAGTTACAACACCAATCAGGATTGTATTTAATTGTAGTGCCAAATTAAAGGCAGACAGCGTGTCACTAAATGATTGTCTACAAACTGGACCTAGCCTAACCCAAAGACTACAAGATGTCTTATTACGATTTCGCTCTGGTGTTTTCGCCTATATGGCCGACATTAGTAAGGCCTTTTTAAGAGTAGGCTTACAAGAGACGGATCGTAATTTTACTAAATTTCTATGGGTGAAAGATCCACAGGATCTAATAGTGAAATCATTACTTATAGATTTGCCTCAGTACTGTTCGGAGCGACATCTTCACCATTCTTACTCCAGGCTACTCTGGATACACATCTCAAGAAGTCTAATAGCCCCTACAAGACTGAGATTAGCAACAATTTATACGTTGACAATTTTCAAGGAACCACTAATGATGAGAATAAACTAGTGGAAATCTACCATGAGGCTAATCGTGAATTTTGGGAGCTAACATGCCCCTACAGTCGTGGGCCTCCAATAATAAACAACTCAACCAAATAATCGAGGAAGAATTCCATGATTATAAGGTACCTCGCAAATTGAAAGTCTTAGGTATGGAGTGGAATACTTCCACAGACAAATTGAATATCAAGTCAGTGGAGATCAAACATTCACCTCTAACCATGAGAAAACTACTCTCCCATGTCAGCAAGCCATTTGACCCTTTAGCCTACTCAGTCCTATTCTAATTAAGGGTAAACTCCTTATGCAGGAGTGCTGGCAAAGGAATTTGAGGTGGGATGAAACGTTGCCGGAGGATCTCCAAGAAAAATGGCAGCAGTTGATTCCTGATTACAACAAACTTAGTATTCTACAGTTTCCTCGAAATACCTTAGGACTAAATTTACCCACAAATTTACATGTATTCTGCGATGCTTCAGGCAAAGCGTATGGCTCAGTAGCCTATCTAGTTAATACTCAACAATCATTTTTGCTTACATCTAAGGCAAGGGTAGCCCCGATTAAAAGGAGGTCACTACCCCAAATGGAATTAACTGCCTTATTAGTAGGTGTAAGACTGGCTCATTGCCTGATCAAAACCCTCAGTAATGTTCACCTTGGTGAAATAGTAGTGTGGTCGGACAATGAGGCAGTATTGCAGTGGGTAAAAAATGACAACAACAAAACTCCCTATGTCAGTAATCGAGTAAGGAAATTCGTGAATTGTCTGCTGGTTATAAATTAAGACATGTCCCAACCAAGGACAATCCAGCTGACTATTTATCCAGAGGTTTGACTTTAAAGCAATTAGTTAAAACCGAGATGTGGTTTAATGGACCCCAATGGCTAGTTAGTGGTCAGTGGCCCCAACAGAAGCCGCAAGTCAATGTGACCAATATCACTACCCCTGTTGTGGATCCAGAACCCCCTCGAATTTTAGCTATCAATCCTCATCGCTATTCCATTTAAACAATTACTAAGAGTTACAGAAATGGTATTTGATTTCATCAACAAGATGGGGATCAAGTATCGATTTCCTAGTTCCATCAAATATTGGGTCAAACAAGCTCAACAAGAGACTTATGGGAAGGAATATGAACATCTCCCAGAAAGGTTGAGTAAGTCTCTGGGCATCTGGCTTGACAATTATAACATTTTGAGATGCGGCAGACGTCTGCTTCACGCAGAAANGCTGCGAGGAGACGCAGCTCGCTGGAGGGCGTCGGAGTACCATCTTGACGAGCCGAGGAGCGGGGAGGCGGGAAGCCCCCGCCTGTGGACTGGGTGGAGTACATAGCGCCGGGGTTGTACTCCATGTAGGAAGCGCTTGTCGCCGCGGGGAATGACTGGTCGTTCCCGTGTTTTTCTTCGTCGTAGTAGCCCGCCCTCACAGAGACCGACTGATGTCTGGCCCAGGGGGGTGGGAATGTGAACGCTGTCCTCTCCGAGGCCGACTCCCCAGGGTCGACCCCGTGTCGGCTGTTGTCACTGGTGAGCCCGCGGGTGCTGAGTGGAGGTGTCCGCTTGGAAGCGGGTAGTTCGTCTCCCAGGATACCTCTCCCGGGGGGCATGAGAGCCGTGTTCCCCCTTTCGGGCCACGCCGTGTGTTCCTCGATCATCACAGGATTTCCTCGTCCTCGTTCGATCGTGGATCTGGAATTATCAAAGCAGTAAGGGTGGGCAGGAGATGGTGTGCCGAGTTAACAAAAAGGCAGAGGCCAGTTACATAGGATCCGCACCATAATTGACTGGCGGCTGCGAGTGTGGGCCAACTGTATGCGACACCTGTTGCGAAAGGCAGGAATGGTGGAAGTGGGGTGAAGCCCCAAGCATAACTGAGTGGGGAGTAACTGAAAAGCCTAGCGTGGTACTGCCAGATACAATAAGTGCAACTCCTGGACAAACGGACGCCTCCTCCGTCGTAACTAAGAGGAGTAAATGCCAGCGTCAAGTAACTAGTACGCACCGGCACGGCAGTTATTAATGAAAATTATATTTTATAATTCATATAATATTTTATACAAATTACAAATTATTAAAAAATAATATAATAAATAATAATATATACAATAAGTAATATATAAATAAATAGAATACAGATTTAAATATAATAAACTTTTTAAAAATTAAAAGTATTATAATACATGTTTTTATAGACACAATTTATATTAAGTAATATAAATTATAAGTCAATGTTAGGGCACAGTGCAGCCGGAGTACTGTGGGGGCGCCTAGGGCTGCATATAGTGTGGCGAAGTCCGACTCGCCAAGCAGCGGGGAGGTACCAAGGAACGCCAACGCCAAGGTATGAGGGGTGTGAGGTGGCGTGGCACTGCAGAACACTTACGCCCAACAAGACGAATGAGAACTGTAATGAAATTATATTAAGAATGGTTAGAAATTGCGTTCTTCCCTACTCTCGTGCAGATCCTCGTTTAGGACACTCCATCTGCAGCCTCGTCAGCTGTACCTAGCTGCAAGAAAGTGTTCGGCCAGGACATCAGGAGCTGGCAGAGCCCCAAGGGCATGCTCAGATGAACCACCACCAGCTGTGCCAACGGCTCCTGGATCGTCGTGTGGGACCCCAGCAGCTGGGCTTGAATATAAAGAATGACGAAGTGTAAAGAAACGGCGGTCGTGTATAAATAGTTGGGTGACCGAGCATGCTCAGCTGCAACGCCACCAGCTGAGCCTACGCATCGGCTGGGACCTCAGCAGCTGGGCTCGTTCCCCTGGGGCGTGCTCAGCTACTCACCGCCAGCTGGCAATATATATACAAGAATTAGAAATGAATAAAGAATGACAAAATGCAAGGAACAGCAAACGTACGTGAATAAAGAGGGAGGCTGACAAGCTCGGCTGCAACAGCACCAGCTGAGCCCTCCGGAGCATAAGATACGGTAATTAATTTACATACACATAAACAATGGATGTATATAAGGGCGTGCTCAGCTGGGCCTTCAGCTGCTGAGACACGGCAGCATATAAGCAATTATAGTAGTAATTAATAAATCATAATGACGAATAAGCCTAACGGTTAAATAATTAACAAATTAATTTTTTTGCAATAACCGTAATGACTGGTTAATTAAATTTCATTACTAGGGCACCCTCTGTTGGAAGACTGCCAGCTGAGCCTGTGGCTGCTGGAACATCGGTTGTGGCCAGGTCAGCCGGGACTACAGCAGCCGCGCTTGGGCCCAAAGGCATGCTCAGCTGGATCGCCGCCAACTGTGCCATTAGCTGCGGGATCATCGGCTGGGACCACATCAGTCGGAACTCCCGCCGCTGAGCTTGGCCACCCGCTGTGCTATCAGCTGCTGGATCATCGGCTGGTACCACATCAGCCGGAACTACAGCAGCTGTGCATAGCCCCCCATGGGCAATCATAGCTGGAACACCACCAGCTGTGCCCTCAGCTGCTGAATCGTTGGCTGGTACCACCTCCGGCGTAACATCGGCAGCTGTGCTTGGCCCACAGGGGAATGCTCTGCTGTAACACACCACCAGCCGCTGGATTGTCGGCTGGGACCACGTCAGCCAGAACGACAGCAGCTGAGCTTGGCCCCAGGGGCATGATCAGCTCGGAAACGCCACCAGCTGTGGCATCAGGTGCTGGAACATCGGCTGGTACCACAGCAGCCGGAACAACAGCAGCAGAGCTTGGCCCCCGGGTTCGTGCACAGCTGGGACACCACCAGGTGTGCCATGGCGTGCTGGATCATCGGCTGGGACATCAGCCGGAACTACATCAGCTGTGCTTAGCCCCTCAGGGGCATCAGGTGCTGGAAAATCGGCTGGTACCATAGCAGCCGGAACAACAGCAGCAGAGCTTGCCCCCCGGGACGTGCACAGCTGGGACACCACCAGGTGTGCCATGGGCGTGCTGGATCATCGGCTGGGACATCAGCCGGAACTACATCAGCTGTGCTTAGCCCCTCAGAGGCATTCATAGCTGGAACACCATCAGCTGTGCCCTCAGCTGCTGGAGCGTCGGCTGGGACCACCTCCGCCGCAACATCGGCAGCTCTGCTTGGCCCCCAGGGGCATGCCCTGCTGTAACACCACCAGCTGTGCCATCAGCTGCTGGATCATCGGCTGGGACCACCTCCGCCGGAACAACAGCAGCTGTGCTTGGCCGCCAGGGCCATGCTCAGCTCTGAAATGCCACCAGCTGTGGCATCAGGTGCTGGATCATCGGCTGGTACCACAGTAGCCGGAACAACAGCAGCAGTGCTTGGCCCCCGGGGTCGTGCATAGCTGTGGCACCACCAGGTGTGCCATCGGCGTGCTGGATCATCCGCTGGGACTCGTCAGCCGGGACAACAGCAGCTGTGCTTGTCCCCCAGGGCATGCTCGGCTGGCACACCGCCAGCTGCTGGATCATCGGCTGGGACCACATCAGCCAGGACTGATAATAAACACCACCAGGTGTGCCAGCGGCATGCTGGATCATCGGCTGGGACCACATTAGCCGGAACAACAGCAGCTGTGCTTGGCCCCCCCAGGGCATGCTCAGCTGGCCCACCGCCAGCTGTGCCGACAGCTGCTGGATCATCGGCTGGGAACACATCAGCCGGAACAACAGCAGCTGTGCTGTGCCCCCAGGGGCTAGCTCAGCATGCCAGCCCTCGGCTGCTGGACCATCAGCGGGAACCACTTCCGCCGGAACATCAGCAGCTGGGACAGGCGCTGGGTACACGCCGGGCACCGGGGACAATCCCAACTACAACAGCGCGCAGCACACGCTGGCGTGGAGGGGAACACGGGCAGGACTGTACCTTAGGATAATGGAGAAAGGCCAGCTGCTCCGGCATAATTCTAATCTGGAAAAATATATTTTATTAAAAAATTAGACGAAATAAAGACCTGGCGACGCCAAATAAACATGACGAACCAAGCACCAGTTAGGTAAGGTTCGGGTTGGTTTGGTTAAGTTAGGTTAGGTTAGGTTAGGGTAGTTTAGGTTAGGTTAGCCCAACCTAACATAATCATTCAGTACCAACGTAATGCCAGGAAGCTCTCCGGCTTCCTCCGGGCCTCCGGCTGTGCCACCACTGCTGGATCGTCGGCTGGGAAAGTAAGGTAAGCAATAGGAAATAACAAATATAAATAGTAATGTGATCACTGTCCACTCCGGAGACCAACGAGGGAAATAAATACAATAAAATACTAAAATTTTTAAAGAAATAAATAATAAATAAATAATATAACAAATTAAGAGAGAAAATAACAATTAATAATAGAACGCCCCTCAGCTGCTGGGCCATCGGCTGGGACCACCTCCGCCGGAACAACAGCAGCTGTGCATGGCCCCCGGGGGCATGCTCGGCAGGAACACCGCCAGTTGGGCCGTCAGCGGCTGGAACATCGCCTGGGACCACATCAGCTGGTACAACAGCAGCCGTGCTTGGCCCCCAGGGTCACACTCAGCTGGAACACCGCCAGCTGTGCCGTCGGCTGCTGAAACCTCGGCTGGGACCACCTCAGCCGGAACAGCAGGAGTGCTTGGGCCCCAGGGGCATGCTCAGCTCGGAACACCACCGGCTGTGCCATCAACTGCTGGGACATCGGCTGGTACCACATCAGCCGGAACAACAGCAGCTGTGCTTGGCCCCCGGGGTCAAGCACAGCTGGAACACCCCCACCTGTGCCATCAGCTGCTGGATCATCGGCTGGGACCGCATCAGCCGGAACAACAGCAGCTGTGCTTGGCCCCCAGGGAGCATGCTCGGCTGGCACACCACCAGCTGGGCCAACGACTGCTGGACCGACGGCCGGGACCACATCAGCCTGACATCGGCGGCTGGGCTTGGCCCCCAGGGGCATGTTCAGCCGGCACACCGTCTGCCGGCCTATCAGCTGCTGGGTCATCGGCAGCGTATCCACGTCAGCCAAGACAGTAGCTGGGCCTGGCCTGAGGGCAGCCGGGCCATTAGCTACTGGACCTTTGGCAGGGACTACTTCAGCCGGAAACAGCAGCTAGGCCCGCCCGCGGGCGGGCAGGCCAAATGAGGAGCAAAATATCATAGATAAATGATCAGCATGGATAAATAAATGAGGGGAAAAATAAACGGAAAAATGAAAACCATAGCCAGACATAATGACTGTATAAGAAATAAGCCCTTCTTTGTGCGTACCCCAACATTGCATAGGGTAACTGGCACTAGGCTCCTTCGCTATGTGCCATGACATTCTCCCTAGTTGCATCAAATGCTGCACTGGCATACTGATCAGATAGGTTAAAGGCATTGAGTAATGTGGCCTTTCGGAACACAATGCAGTAACACACGGACTTCAGACTTCGAAGACGCCTGAATCTTTTCCCACATTCTCGACACTCATGAGGGCAAACCGCCAATGAATTAACATGTGTGTTAGATATAGTTTCACGTTCTTAAAACTCCAGCCACACTCTGCACACTCGAAACGGCGTTCCTCTGAATACCTTAACAAGTGTCTCTTCCGATGGCCAAGACGACGGAGACTCTTACCACACTCTGGACACTCGTGAGGTTTGTCAACCGAATGCGCTAAAATGTGAGTCTCCATATGACGAAGCAGACTAACCTCTTCGCGCTCTTGGGACACTCGTGAGGTTTGTCATCTACACTTGTGGGGAATGTCAGCCGAATGGAATAAAATAGGAGATGCACTAAATTGTGAGTCATCATATGACGAAGCAGACTGAAGCTCTTCCCACACTAGGGACACTCGAGAGGTTTGTCCTCTACGCTTGTGGGTTTTGTCAGCCGAATGTAAAAAATATAAGGGGACCTACTTCGAAGATGCCTGAACCTCTTCCCAGCTCCTCCTCGTTACCGTGCACCAACATGTTAGTCTTCATATCTCCAAGCTGAATGAGGCTCTTCCCCCTCTGTACACTTAAGAATATGAGAAGAATTGCGTGAGCACTTGGCGCTCAAGGTGATGCTCCTTTAGGCGCAGCTTGTGAAGGATAGACCTTAACGCTGATGTGTGGAAACACGTTTTGTAGTGTAACGTCCGGGAGATGGCCAGCAAGAGTGGCCGAGTCCCTGGACGCACTTAAATGCCCCAGCGTGATGCGCAAGCAACCATGGACGGTTAGTCACAGATATGGTATTACGTTTTCTTCTGCCCCCAAAAATTTCGCCGTTTGCTTTGCATACAGCGACTATTAATTACGTAGCTTATAGAGGTACGTAACAAGCATAACGTTTTCCAGTTTGTTGCAAAATCCTGGGAGATGGTATCTTTGAAGGCTCCTTTACATGCAACATGGGGAATTGGATGACGGGTAAGGTGAGGCGTGTTGTGCATCGCTTTGGCTAGTTGGTCTACAAGTTCATTATGGAGAATACCACAATGTGCTGGGACCCATTGGATAGAGGTGTCATAACCGTTCAATTGATGTTTGTGAAGGAGTTGAAGGCATGGGTAGACAATCTCCTTGCACGTTTTTGAAGAGTACGTAATTGCTTGAATTGCGCTCTTGGAGTCACTACAGATTGTATATATCCCAACTGGTAATGTGATGATTTGGAGAGCTTGATACAAGGCATATAATTCCGCTGTGAAAATAGATAGTTGGTTTGGTAACCGCCATCCCTGCTTGAGATGGTATTCCGGTATCCATACAGCGCTAGTGACCGAGGGGACGTTGTTCATGATGATGCGAGATCCATCTGTGTAAATCTCTGTGTTATTTGGATAGCAATTTTTCATTGTTGAGACAAAGACTGAGGCTATTGCTGAGTTTGGTGCAGATTTTGGAATGTTGTCTTCGAGTTGTATTGCTGTATTAGGAGTTGTATAAAGCCAAGGTGGAATGGGGGGAACAGGAAGTTGGGTTTCACAGTTTTGGAGTAGGGAGAGGTCTATATTGAGGTTATTTGTAGCCCGTATGAGGAAAGGTTGTGAGTGAATGGTTAGGGAGCGGGAGTTATGTGGGTTAACTGTTGGGTTAATTTTTGATCTGTATGGGTGTGTCTGGTGAGCAGTGGTACAGAGTGACAGATAGTTGGCACACATAATGTCTCGTCTGGTGGCTAGGCTTGTGAGGCCTGTTTCCCCGTAAAGTCCGAGGATTGGAGTTGAACACATTGCGCCACATATAAGTCGCATGGCATTATTTTGTATGACCTCGAGGCTCTGTAGGTTAGTAGGCGCCGCCGACGCATATGCTTGGCAACAATAGTCTAGTTGGCTGCGAATGTAGGTTGTATAGAAACGGAGCAAGATTTTATGGTGTGCTCCCTAGGTGGTGCCAGTGAGGGCTTTAAGTATGGCTAGTCGGGGTTGTGTCGTCTGTTTAAGGTGTTGAATGTGTGCTTTCCAGGTAAGTAAGGGGGAGTCTAAGCGCATGCCAAGATATTTATGTTTTCGTACGTGTTGGATGGGAGTGTTGTGTATTGTGAGGGTGGGTAGATGAAGTAGTCTTTTTTTAGTGAAAATCTTATTGCAGGTTTTGGTAGTACTAACTTGAAGGCCCCATTGTTGTGTCCAATCTATGAGGTGGTCAAGTGCTGTTTGCATTGTTGAGACTGTATTAGGTAGGGTATTGTCTAAATAATACAATGTTAAGTCGTCGGCGTACGCCGAGAGGTGAACAGGATGGGTGTTAGGCAAATCTGCTAAGAATGCAGCAAATAGGGTTGGGCTTAGTATGGAGCCTTGTGGGACACCTGTTTGTATTGGGATGCCATCGGAAAACCCGCCTTGTATAAAGACTTTGGAGGTCCTGTTTGTGAGATAGGACTGTAACCATAGAAGTAATCTTCCCTGTACGCCTAAATGTGCAAGCTTTGCGAGGAGGCAAGTATGAGGAATGCTATCAAAAGCTCCTTTGAGGTCTAGGTAGACAACAAGACAATATTTACTGCTTCTGAGAGAGGTGCGGATTTCATGTTCAAGGCAGAGTATTTGATCTAGCGTGGAGCATTGCGGTCGAAATCCAGCTTGGAGTGACGGTATAATATTATTATACTCTAGGTATCATTGGAGGTGAGTATGTACTAGCCTTTGCATGATTTTACTGAGGCATGATAGTAGGGAGATAGGTCTGTATGACGCAGGTTGGGATGGGTCTTTTCCTGGTTTAAGGAATGGAAGAATAATACTGGTCTGCCATTGTGAGGGAATATTTCCGTGAATCCAGCATAGGTTGTAATAGTTTAGAAGAGTGCTATGTGCAGTCGGTGGAAGATATTTGATGAGTTCATATGGAATTCCATCCTCTCCAGGTGCCTTGCCATTAGGTAGGCGGTTTAAGGCCAATCGTAGCTCGCTTGAGGTGTAGATGTTGTCGACGCCAAGCATGGGTAGCAGTATGGCACGGTCAATTTCTTGTCTGAGGGAGAGTTCTTCGGCATGAAGGAAGGGTGTTGAGAGGGTAACTTTAAGGCATTCAGCAAAAACATTTGCACGCTTCTGAGGTGTTTGACAGAGTGAACCGTTGATCATCAGGGGGAACGAAGGGAATGTTGGGCGACCTTTAATGCTGTTAAATATTAACAGCATAGCCCAGACTTTTGAGTGTGGCGTTGTGGGTGTGAGGCTATCACAGAATGTTGCCCATGATGCTCGCTTTGCAGATAGTATGCTTTTTTTGGCCGCTGCTGTGGCCTGCCGGAGATTGACCCAGTTCTGTAGGGAGGGTTGACGTCTTTGTTTTTGTATGGGTCGTCGGCGTAAAGCGCCTATTTGTGCACATTCCGCGTTCCACCACGGTTTAAGTGGTTTGTATTCTCGTCCTTCGAGCTATCTTAGATTTAATCATTGTTTTGCATTTATAGAATTATACATTTTATTAGTATTAAATTAGAGCCAGATTTCCCCCACATATTTTATGGTCCTTCGAACCGAATCTTGTTTGAGATCCAACAAACCAGCATAATAGTAGAATTAGTAGAATATAGCCAGAAGTTAGGCTATCTATAATTCATTAATCATTTATCATCCCTGATATCATTATACTCTGAAATTAGTAGTATTATTTGGTACTAGGATAGAATCCATGGCAGCATATCTTCCACACATGTAGAATTATGGCAGTAATTCCTGCCACATATATAATCATTTGTAGTAGTAGGATAATTGTCACATATATAATCACTTGTATATACTCTATATAAATCAAAATTATAAAAATCCAAAAACATAGCACTATCCTGAATTTGCACATCAGTAGTATTATAGTATATGCCAACCCACATGGAATAGAATTCTTAGACTGGAATTGTATTTAGTAGTGTACAACTCTAGCCTAACTCATTATAACTAGCCAACCTAGTTAGGTAGGATTAAAAGTAGACTTGCATTGTACCAGGCAGTACAGCCTAGTCAACATTTATTATTGTGCAAACCTAAGTCAGGGTAGAACTTATCATTATTTTACACATTTGTGTTACATATCTTATTATATATATTTACTGTGTACCTTTTGAGTGTTACTGAAGTGTTACTATACCCATCCAAAGCTGATTGAGGAGCTAAGCAGAGGAATTCCTGTAGAGACACCGAAGTACCACTCAAATATTAACTGTTTACTATTAGGTAGGTAAGCTAACCTCTACATGAGGTAGGATTCACATAGCCTAACTAAAGAATCGGATATTAGGCTACCCATAACCATACTGGTTCCATATATGTATGAATCAGTACCCCAGTTATTTTCATATTTAAATCATGGCATCAACTAAGCCAAAATCCACAGGCAGTGCACTAGAAGAAATGCCCAGCAATTGCTCGATATATTTTAGATCATACACGACTCACAAAGGACATGTGACTAAACAGTTGAATAAGTGTGATGAGCTGGTGCAATCAGGTGCCACAGCCAAAGTATTAGAAAACCTCAGACGTTTTCGTTGTATGCTCGCAACAGGGTGCATGCTGGGTGACCATTTGAAACTCCGTGTAAAAACTTTTGATCCAAGCAAAAGTTGCAAGGAACAAATGAGGCTGCAGATGACTATCTCAGAGTCCTCATGCAACAGAATGCTGAGCCGGATTAGCTCGATACCTTCCATGCAGAGATGGAGAAGTTTGATGAGGGTATCCAAGATCATCTAAATAGATTAACACAATCGCTAGAAAAATTGCAGAGCAACTCAGTTTCTCAAAATACTCTGACTACGAGTGAAACTAATAAACTGGAAACACTACAGGAAGTTCGATCTCCCTCACTTCCATGGTAGAGATGATGAGAATTTCGAATGCTGTTGGAACACATTCGACTCCTTAGTAAACTCCAAAAAGTCTATTAGCAAAAGCCTAATAAATTCCTCTATTTGCAAAGTACCCTAGAGGATGAAGCAAAAGCAGTTGTCGAGCACCTAATTCCTAGTGATAAGGACTACGATTCAGTTACTAGAAGTTAATTACAGCAATAAAGAAATTGCTAATCTTTATTATAAGTTAAGAGCGTTACCTACACCAGATACAACCCCAGAAGCTCTACAAGAATTTAGGCTCCAGGTAGAGTCTCTGATTAAAGGTCTAGGTGTCAAGGCAGATGTACCTAAAGCAGAGTGGGTATTGAAATTAGAAATACAGAGTAAGTTTCCTAAGGAGATTTTAGCATCCATCTGTTCCCATTATAGAACAGATAGCCTATACTTAGATTTAATTTTCGAGGGATTCAGGGTAACAGTTAATCGAATGAGAGCTCACGAGAAAATAATGCCTGACACTGACAAATCAACCACTGATAAACCAGTCAAATCCAAAGGTACCTCCAAACTGTCTAATAAGTCTAAAACCGCTGCTTCCACCCCAAAATGGAAGAATACTACCATAGGTACCCACACTATCAGCCCTTCTAAACTTGTAGCCCATAAGTCACCCAAAGTTGTGACTCCTGCATCTACTACAGGAAGGAGATGCTGTCTCTTCTGTCAAGAGAATCATACCATTTATCAGTGTCAAACCTTTCCTGATCGCGATACTAAGATAAAGCGCTCAAGAAATTGCCAAAGTGCACCAGGTACTTGTTGCAACAAGACATGCACCACCCCATTACACATATGAAACAGGTGCCACCAGGATCAACATCATTCTGCATTGTGTGGAGTTGATAGGCCCAAATCGCCTAAACTCCAGGTGGAACAGGATACTTTCACCACTGTGCAGTGCTGTAAGGTAGGACAAGAGGTTAAGGTGCTTAACACCAAGTCTCACAATGAAGCCGTATTACCTACTGCACAACTACAATTAAATAATAAGAATTCTAGAATCACTACAAGAGGTCTATTCGACCAAAGATCACTGAGAACGTTCATCACTCAACAAGCAGCTAAACAGCTGAAACTTAAACCCTTGTGTAAGGTGACATTAAACATATCAGGATTCCTAACAGAAACGGGGCCTCAAGAATATAAAGTAGTACAACCACTAGTACGCCTAGGCGGTTATGTCCAATCTGTCCAGGCCATAGTAGTTGATCACATTACCTTTGATCTGAATGTTAAAGGTCAAAGAGACAAAGCCAGATTTTTGCAGAAAAACAGGATCAAACTGGCTGACACCAAGATAACGTCTGACCACCTCACCAATGTAGATATATTAGTAGGGACAGACCATTATTATCAGTTCATTACTGGAACAACAAGCCAGCAGGGAATGAACTTGTTGAATTGCAGGTTACTTACTTACAGGTAGAGTCTTGAACCTGAAGAAGCCTATGCCAGCTGACAACCAACATTAATTCCAGATTGAGTCTGATACAATTAGTACTAGCAGAGTTCGTTCTATGGATCTCAGCGGATAAATCAGTGACTAGTAGCCTAAACCAGTTCACGTCACAGCGACAAATGTCATTGACCCCCCTGTAGACCCAGAACTATTCTCGACAGTAATAATTGACAACATTCAGTCTTCATAGCATCTCATCGCATGTATTATACCGTACGAAGTCTTCCAGAGAAGACAGCATTTATACTAAGTCGTCTGGACAAGGATTTAGTAATCCATTTAATGTGATACACCTGCATGGTTGTATCGGTTTTGTTTGGGCTGCTTCTACTTATTGTCTCTGCCCACAAGCATCTTAGAGACAGTTTGAAGAAGCATTTTAGCACAAGCAAAATTAAACTTTGCAATAGCCTGTAAGTGAACATTTACCAGAAGACTATTAGTAGTGAAACAAATTGTTTCTCATAATAGAATAAACTCATTTCATCTTTTAAGTCATTATGTGCTTAATTATAGCTCCAGCGAGTTATAGTACTGTAACATAATGTATATAAACCGAATAGGTTTACTACTCATTCAGAATCTTTAGGTTGCTATATGTGTTTAGTTATACTCCAAAGGGTTATAGCACTGTAGCCTAATATATGTAATCCGCATTTACCCTCTACTTAGGTACATTAGGGAAACATTAGTTAGGGTCAGCTGAGTGCAATTTAAATCTGTACTCACTAAAACACCACTGACTGCATTTATAGAGACTGATACTCATATACTCAGTTCTCTATTTATTTAAAATTTAGCTAGGTTAGAAACGTAGTTACTATTATTGCATAACCTAAAATACTTGTTCAGCAAGAACTGCACCTTAGGCTAAATTTAATTTTGCATAAACACATAAAATTTCTCATTTGATGTTGAGGTGATTTATGAGTTTACGGTGTTCAGTTAGTGTCTAGTAACTCATCTAGTTACATGTCACTGCGACCCTAGACATTCATCTCACTGTAGATTCAGTATCTCCTTGATTTCAAAGAGACATATTGGATAATACTTTAATCATTACATAGATGTAGCCGTGACAACAGAGCATACTTGTCACAGAACCGGGACATTCGTTATGTAAATACTAACCTACTAAAATATAAGAATGTAACTTCAGGGAAAGGAAACAGGTACATTAGTACTTAACAATGAACTACGACCCATAAACTTCCGCCCCGGAGTTATGTTGGAAATTTTCAACAATCATTCTCATCCCTAATACTATAGGATGTATTTCCTGTATTAGGCTTCATACTTATTTAATACTCATTTACTAATCCTTAGTACAATGGGATGTATTTCCTGTACTAAGCGTAATAATTAACTAACACTACTAATTTGTAGTTTAGTATCATAGAATTCATTGCATTAGGATGTGGAACATCATGTAATTTCTTCTAGAATTGTGCAGTGTTGCGTCAGCCATCCACGGAGAATAAATTTAAACATACCTGTAGATCTAATAGAAGTTCAACCACTTAATTTCATTTATGAAGGATAATTACTTAGTAATAGGTTTACTTTTAGTATACAACAGTTTACTGGAGTTCCTTTACCCAGCTTGATCGCTGTTCTAGTAAATAATATCATAATCTAAAATCATTTCCACCTCCAAAGGATTCTCGTTTTATTTGTGCAGTCTACATTAACTGACTTGCACTGTGAGAATCAAACATCACCACATAAAGTATTTAATCAAAATAAAAAAGTATTCATAAACACTTCCTTCCTGGTCCGCCGAGCGGAAAGCACGCTGGACTTGTGATCCTGTGGTCCTGGGTTCGATCCCGGGCGCCGGCAAGAAACAATGGGCAGAGGTTCTTTCACCCTATGCCCCTGTTACCTAGCAGTAAACAGGTACCTGGGAGTTAGTCAGCTGTCATGGGCTGCTTCCTGGGGGTGGAGGCCTGGTCTAAGACCGGGCAGCGGGGACACTAAAAAGCCCCGAAATCATCTCAAGATGACTTTCCCTAATTAGCTTTAATAAATAAATATAATTTATGCTCGGGCCCCCTACTGGAAGCTATGCGCATGCGCGATTTTCGGGAAGGAAGGGGACTCTCTCCATTTTCGATCAACTGGCAGTATGGTGTTCTGAAGCGGTCCCTACAAATCTTACAATCTAGAAGGCATCCGTACATCCTCGGACGTCAGATTGAGGACGCAGCTTACCAGAATCACGGACACCAGCCAGTTCGGCAGGCATTTTTACCACATTTGTTCTATTTAATGAGCTCTTAAATATGTTCATGTAGGTGCCATGTCGTAAAGCTGCAGGCGATAAAATAAACCCCATGTAAGTGCAGTTTCTTCCCCTCCATATATTTAGATATTACATTTATGTGTGTGAATACTAGTTTGGAGTGAGAATTATGGAATTTAATTATTGCAGCATGGTGCAACACTACTGAGGAAGCGTGTGACTGGCATATACCACTATCTCAAGCTGTTTCCAGACTGTTGTAGAGATTGGATGTTGGAAATTTCCAACACTAATAAACTACTATTGTATTATAATAAATTCTCATCATTACACTAATTACAGTAGTTATTAATACCACTAACGGTAGTGTTAATATAATTTAATCTGAGCCTATTGCTGACAATATGACTCCCGATCATCTAAAACCGAGAGTTATCAATTGAAGTTATTTAGTAACAGTTTTTATTTGTTACGGTCGAATGCTATGGAGAGTATAAATATCCTCTCCATTTCTCGTTAGAGATCATTTATCGAGAATATGATAATTATTAAATCCCTATTATTGCAACCCAGTTCCTATTATTGCATTTCATCCATAGTTGTGCGGAAAAGAATAATTCGTGATTAATAATTTCTGTGGTGAATGCGAGAGCGGGTTGAGGGAGGAGACGCCATTACTTACTCACGAGGCAGTTCTGACGATCAGAGAGACGAGACGTGTGGTGGTGTGACTGAAGAGTTTACCAACAAGAATTACGTTGAAACTCCCCCAATAGTCACCAATTACCTCCCCACGTGTTCTGCAGTGCTTTGCCAGTTAATAACGTGTCAACAATTAAAGCAAAGACCCGTAATTACGTGTACACACTGTGGACGCTTGGGACCGGCTGACGCGATTTCGGCAGACCTCAGTATTTGATACGCTCACGTTAAGTATAATTCCTCATTTGATGCATCATCTTAGGTTGTATATTTATGAGTAGTCTGTCGTTAGGATGTATGATCAACAACCACACAACGTTAGTAAAATTATTTAGTTTTCTCAGTTTCATGAATACTTGAAATAATTCGTAGCCTAATCAATTGCTACTTAAATTCTCTTGATTGCAGCGTGTATACGAGGAACCAGCAAGTTTGTTTCTCGTCAGTCGTGTTATTCACCTCGAGTTCTTTCTTTGTGGAGGATCATGAGGACGAATGACGAAATGATGTTACAGAAATCATCTACAGCTAAGACATATTTTTCGTACAAATTCATAATTTGATGATTGCTATATAATTCATATAGAATCTTTACATTGAATAATTATTGCCAGATTTGGTAATTAATGTTTATGCTCTAACTGTTGCTCAGTGATTCATGATCTTTAATATTCATAATTTGAGTTATCATATCTTTGAATCTATTGTAGTTTAGATTTATCATGTTATTAACCCAACAATGAACTAGTGACGAACCACACTGGTTCCTAGATATATATGAACTTCTAGAAATAACCCCCCAATGTTGATATCTGAGGCTTTGGCTTTAATTAATAATACAGTCTATTTTTTATTTTCAAGTGATTATTCTTTGAATGAGTTTCCATAGACACTGGTTCTCTAGTGTCATTCTAATGATCACTATTATTCGTTTTCCCTCTTTTCTCAAAAGTGGGTGGTCCTTCGATTTATTTCAATACAATAATCAATTAATTTAGTATATGAGTTCAAGCCCCAGATACCCAACATTGGACTCCACCTACGTCCCTCTATCACAGCTGAGATTTAATCAGTTTTCATTGCAGATAGTATCTTTTAATTATTGAGAGTCAAAGCATTCTAATCTTTGCATATTAATCAGATACATGATTTAAATTTTAATATGCAGTAGTATTTCTTGCATTACATTTTATTTATCATTATCTATGTGCGTGCATATTATCATTGTTATTATTACATAATATATGTTACACACAGAGATTAACCTCATACAAGACCCCCCCCCCCCCTCAAAATGTGTCAAGGAAGCTGGTTCTAGCATGCATACAATTTACAGTCATTGCTTAATAGAAATTATTCACATATAATCATAGATCCATAAGTCACTGGTTCTCTCATCTAATAATGCATTCTGGTTCTTCGAGCTATCTTAGATTTAATCATTGTTTTGCATTTAAAGAATTACACATTTTATTAGTATTAAACTAGAGCCAGATTTCTCCACAACCGTGTTGAGGTACGAAGTGAGGTACAGTGGTGTGGTACCAAGGTGAGGTACAGTGGTGTGGTACCAAGGTGAGGTACAGTGGTGAGGTACTGTGGTGAGGTACCATGGTGAGGTACAGTGGTGTGGTACCGTGGTGAGGTATGAGGTGAAGGACAGTGGTGTGGTACCGTGGGGAGGTACCGAGGTGAGGTACAGTGTTCAGGAACCATGGTGAGGTACCACGTGAGGGACCGTGGTGAGGTACAAGATGAGGTAAAGTGGTTTGGTACTGTGATGAGGTACCGTGGTGAGGTACGAGGTGAAGTACCGTGGTGTGTTACATACCTCTATAAGCTACTTAATTAAATAAATTAATTTGTACTTATATATATGCCTTGCTTTATATGATGACATGTATGTACATCTAAATATTCTTTAATTGTATGTAAGTTATGTGTTGCCTGATTTTTATGTTGTTAATTAAGCCTAACTTTATCCACCCGTGGGAACGATTATATTCTCTTTGTTTGCTCACGGCTGATTTCGCGGGAAAGTGGTTTTATTAATGACCATCAGTAGGAAGCACTGATGGGAATTCAGTAATTGTTTGAACATTGGGGGGCAACATTCTGTGAGAGACTTTTAGTTCCTGGTGGCTGGGGAGCGTTGCCAATATTTCCCTCTGTCGTTTTATTTTAATTACTACATGTATTAATAATTACATTATCAATGTTATGCATGTTATTCTGACCATTTACTAAGTTACTTTAAGATTACTCTTGTCACAATTATTTTGCTCCATGTAAGTTTAATTAATACTATATAGTTTGGCAATTTTTCGTGGGGCAGAAGCAATGATTTTGACTCCCGCAGATAAAGTAGAGAGTAGCTCGCACAGGACAGGAGAGATAGCATCTTTGGGAGATAAGTCTGTTAACATTTAGGTTTTTGCCATATAATATTATATGAGAGACAATACTTTGATTTTGTTTTTATAAGTGATCTTGTTCATCTGTGCTTTATATATTACTGTATTGATTATATTGTTAATATATATTATAATTTATATGTATATTTCTTCAGTCCTAAGCGAGAAATAATTAATTATTGCCTGTGCCAATTATGTAGTTACACTGGTGACCCGCTCTAGAGAACAGCAGTTTGTAGTTGCCCTAGACATTTAAGGTCTTGCTGTTGTCAGGGTTTCGAGCCATGACAAATGATTGGTAACAAAGAGTTATGGGGGCCTGTCCGGGATATATTGTTCCCACATAAACTTAACTTTTCTAATCTTACCTTGCCTTCCTGGGTACCAGTGTGTTTTGGAGTCTTGTGTGTTCTTTAAGAACTATTCCGTGTGCCATGCAAGCCTTCCTGTGTGTCAAGTAACAACGCTTCACGATATTGAGGTAAGTCATCCTATATTTTTTGTTTGTGCAGTGAGGCCAAGCGAATTTTCAGTGTTGTGACAATTTTACAGTGAAGTGTAATGCAGTGCCATTGTGTTAATTATATTGTGTTAATCAAGTGCCAAGTGTTAGTAACGATGGAGGATAAAGTTTCGTTGCTGTTGGCTCATCCAGACTTTGAGGGAATTAAGAGCCTAAAAAAGTCTGAGTTAGTACAAATGGCAAATCAGTTAGAATTGACTGCCAACAATAAAATGGTTAAAGCCCATATTGTGAAAGTCATTGTGACGCATTTAGTTGAGAATGGAGAGTTAGAAGAGGAAATTCTGGAGGAAGGTAGAGAAGAGACGAGTGAGCAAGTGGCTTTAAAGTGTCTTGAGTTAGAAGCGCAAATAGCATATGCTAAGCTTGAAGCTCAACAGCAACAGAAAATATTAGAGGCTGAAGCTCAATAGAGGGAGCTTGAGACTAGGCGTTTAGAGGTTATGGCACAGTTGCAACTAGAAGCAACAAGTCGAAGACCACACTAGGCAGTTAGAAATTCAACAACAGATGGCTGACACTAACTTTAGACTTGAAACACAGCGTATGGAAGCTGGGCATGGAAATATTAGTAATGTTTCAACTAATAATGATAATAATCCCATAAGGATGAATAAGTATATAGAGTTAACCAAATTTAATGAGGAGGATCCTGAGGTTTTCTTTGCACATTTTTATAAGATTGCAATCAGTATGAACTGGCCAAGGGATCAATGGGTAGCAATTATGCAGTCTCAATTTAAAGGGCGTAATCAGGAGGTTTTTACATCCCTACCTGACGCTAATAGTTTTGATTATGAGTTTGTAAAGAAAAGCATCTTAAATGCGTATCAATTAAATCCAGAGGCACACAGGCAAAAGTTTAGGAACCTAAGGAGGGTAAGCGATCAGACAATAGCCGATTTTACTCGTCAAAAGACGAACTATTGCAACAGATGGTTAAAGTCACTTTCAGTAACAGAGTATGATGCTCTAAAGAATCTTCTTATAATGGAAGAAGTATTGTCATGTCTCCCAGAGAAGTTGTCTATTTTTATGGCAGAACAAAAGAATGTAACAGACATTTATGAGCTGTCAAAGCTCGCTGATGAGCATGAGTTGTTGACGAAGGCCCAGTTTACAGCCCACTTACCTAAGACTAGTCGTAGAGTAGATTATAATGCTCACAGAACTCCGTATCAGTATAAATCTCCTTCTGGTGCGCCAGTTACTCCCGTGAACTCTTCTCTTACTAACCCTAAGATTGTTACTCCACTGCCAGGATCATCTAAGCCTAGTAATGCTAATTCTAAACCTGCAGTTGGTTCTACCAGTGTGTCCACTGTCAAGCATTGTACACATTATAAGAGAAGGGGACATTTGATTTCTTCATGTTTTAGCTTGCATCCTGAACTACGGCCAACTGGTCTTATTATGAGTAAAGGATTGCAACCTATTAATTCTTCATGTACTACAGTCAATCCAAATTGGATGGCTGAATTTAAACCATATATTTCCACAGGTACATTATTATGTAATAATGGTAGACATAAGACTGTTCAATTACTCCGTGATACTGGAGCTTCACAGTCTCTTATTGCCCAGAATGTACTTGCTGATGTTGACACCCGAGATCTTGGTGAAGTTGTGCTTCTCCAAGGTATTGCAGGTTGTGTGCAACCGGTGTCTTTAATGCAAATTAACCTTGATTCTAATTATACTTCAGGATGGTGTAATGTTGGTGTAAGTATACAACTGCCCATTCCTGGGGTAGACATTATTCTAGGTAATGATTTTGGCAACCGAAAGGTTGCAGGGCCCAAGTGTCCCATAATGTTACCTAATCCCAATAATGTATTTACTCAACCAGAAGCAGATGATGATATTATTTACCCTGCTTGTGTTGTAACTACATCAATGGGAAAAACAGGTGAGAGTAATCCTGTCTTCACTGAGGTTGCTGTTCCCAAGACCAGGACCCCTTCAGTAAAGTAGTGGGAGGTGTATCTTGAGGATTCCTTCATGACTCGACTGGATGATGAGAGTGAGGCAGTAGTAGAAGCCCCGCCGAACCTAAATCACAAGGAAAGTGAAGGTGAGGAGGCTGAACTATCTGTGCCTTGCCCGCTTGTCTCCAGTGAACCAGTTGTCGAGAGTGAGGCCGAAGTAGCTATGGCTCCATTTTATTCTGATAAATCAGGAAAAGAGATCAAGCTACTAGGTTCTTGCCCGCTCGCTGCTGAGTCTGAGTCATTGCCCTTAAGTGTTGTACAGACTACTGATCCTAGTTTAATTAAGTGTATTTCTGAGGCACCTGATAATGTTGATGCAGTGGAGGAAGGGACGGGTTTCTTTTTCAAGGATCGACTTCTGATGAGAAGGTGGAGACCAAAGGGAACTCCCTCTTCAGATGATTGTGAGATCAGAACCCAACTAGTTGTCCCCAATGTTTATCGTAGGCAGGTCCTGCAGACTGCACATGATGACCCCATGGGAGGTCATCAAGGTATCACAAATATGTACCATAAGATATGCAAATATTTTTTCTGGCCGAAGCTAAAGAAAGATGTAGTCAGATATTGTCATAACTGTGTACCCTGTCAAATTGTTGGCAAACCAAACCAATCTGTGCCTAGAGCACCATTGCAACCTATTGTAGTTCCTGATGAACCATTTACTCATGTTGTAAATGATTGCGTAGGTCCTTTACCTAAAACTAAGTCGGGTAACATGTTTTTGTTCACTCTCATGTGTATGACGACGAGATTTCCTGAAGCTTATGCTCTAAGGAATACCAAGGCTCATAATCTCATCAAGTGTCTTGAACGATTATTTTCCCTGTTTGGAATGCCTAGAGTTATTCAGAGTGACAATGGGGGAAATTTTTGTTCCAAAGTTTTCAGAACTTTTTGCGAGTCCCGAGGGATTCAGCATAAATTATCCAGTCCATATCATCCACAAAGCCAAGGTGGGCTTGAACGTTTCCACCAGACTTTAAAACAAATGTTGAGGACAACCGGAGAAACTTATCCACGTAATTGGGATGAGAATCATCCCTTTGTGTTGTTTGCTGCTAGAGAGGGGTTACAAGAGTCATTGGGGTGTTCACCTTTTGAACTCGTGTTTGGTCAGTAAGTGAGAGGTCCTCTTAAAATGCTCCAAGAAAAGTTGTTGGGAGATGTCTCTGTTCATCAGAGTGGTTTGTACTTGAGTGAGGTCAAGGACCAGTTGTGTCGGGCTCGAAAGTTGGCGAAAGAACATCTGGGAAGAACTCAACAAGACATGAAATTAAGATATGACAAGAAGTTCAAGGCTAAACTCAGGTCTTTTGCTGTCGGAGATTTGGTGTTGGTGTTGAAACCTCGTATGGGGGCTTCCATGTCCCATAAGTTTGCAGGACCCTACCAAGTGGTAGAGAAGGTGGAAGACCTAACTTATAAATTAATTAACCCTAATCTGTCAGAACCAAAAATGAAGGTGCACATTAACAGATTAAAAGCTTATGTTGGACCAGGTGTAGTAGCTTGTTTTAGTCGGGAAGAGTTACCACCTGAGGATAATTGCAGTGAGGGAAATGATGTTAATATTGCACTTCTCAGTTCCAGTTCCAATGGCAGGGAGATGCTATGTCATTTACAGGAGGAGCAACATCATGAGTTTCAGTTGCTGCTGGACAACCATACATCTCTGTTTGGGGAGGTTTCCACATAGACCCACCTCATCACACACGACATTCAGCTCCTGGACAGGACACCCATTCGGCAACATCCGTACCGAGTGAATCCCGAAAAGAGGAAAATTATACAGGCAGAAGTGGAATATCTGCTCCAGCATGATTTCATTCGGCCAAGTCAAAGTACTTGGAGCTCTCTGTGTTTGTTAGTGCCAAAACCAGGAGGAACCTGGAGATTGTGCATAGAATATAGGAAACTGAACAAGAGCACTACTGTGGACGTTTTTCCCTTACCCCTATTGGAGGAATGTGAATCCATAGGACATGCTAGAAATAGTGATGCGTCAGAGGTTGGATTAGGGGCTGTGCTTATTCAAGTTGGTTTAGATAATATTGAGCATGCTGTGTATTATTATTCTAGAAAATTTAATGCAGCTCAGAAGAATTATTCAGTGGTAGAAAAGGAGGCGTTGGGTCTTATAATGTCAATTAAGAAGTTTGAAATTTACCTTTTAGGACACAAAGTGTTAGTATTTACAGACCACAACCCCCTTATCTTCATAAATATGATGAAAGTTAAGAACCAACGAATTCTGCGCTGGTCATTGTTTTTGCAGAAATTTAATGTTGAGATCAAACATATTCCAGGCAGGCAGAATGTTATTGCTGATGCCTTGTCAAGAAGTTTTGATGTACCATAAATGAAATGTTCTTTTTTTACTTAACATTTTTACTTTGGAAAAAATGCCATTGATCTTCAATCCATTGGATTTTTTTCTTGGAGGTGGAAGTGTTAAGTACCTATATAAGCTACGTAATTAAATAAATTAATTTGTACTTATATATATGCCTTGCTTTATATGATGACATGTATGTACATCTAAATATTCTTTAATTGTTCGAAAGTTATGTGTTGCCTAATTTTTATGTTGTGAATTAGGCCTAACTTTATCCACCCGTGGGAACGATTATATTCTCTTTGTTTGCTCACGGCTGATTTCGTGGGAAAGTGGTTTTATTAATGACCATCAGTAGGAAGCACTGATGGGAATTCGGTAATTGTTTGAACATTGGGGGGCAACATTCCGTGAGCGACTTTTAATTCCTGGTGGCTGGGGAGCGTTGCCAATATTTTCCTCTGTCGTTTTATTTTAATTACTGCATGTATTAATAATTACATTATCTTTGTTATACATGTTATTCTGATCATTTACTAAGTTACTTTAAGATTACTCTTGTCACATTATTTTGCTCCATGTAAGTTTAATTAATACTATATAGTTTGGTAATTTTTCGCGGGGCAGAAGCAATGATTTTGACTCCCGCAGATAAAGTAGAGAGTAGCTCGCACGGGACAGGAGAGATAACATCTTTGGGAGATAAGTCTGTTAACATTTAGGTTTTTGCCATATATATTATATTATATGAGAGACAATACTTTGATTTTGTTTTTATAAGTGATCTTGTCCAGCTGTGCTTTATATATTACTGTATTGATTATATTGTTAATATATATTATAATTTATATGTATATTTCTTCAGTCCTAAGGGAGAAATAATTAATTATTGCCTGTGCCAATTATGTAGTTACACTGGTGACCCACTCTAGAGACCAGCAGTTTGTAGTTGCCCTAGACATTTAAGGTCTTGCTGTTGTCAGGGTTTCGAGCCGTGACAAACGATTGGTAACAGTGTGGTACCGTGGTGAGGCACGAGGTGAGGTACAGTGGTGTGGTACCGTGGTGAGGTACCATGGTGAGATACGAGGTGAGGTACCGTGGTGTGGAACCGTGGTGAGGCACGAGGTGAGGTACCGTGGTGTGGTACCATGGTGAGGCACGAGGTGAGGTACCGTGGTGAGGTATGAGGTGAGGTACAGTGGTGTGGTACCGTGGTGAGGTACCATGGTGAGATACGAGGTGAGGTACCGTTGTGTGGTACCATGGTCAGGCACGAGGTGAGGTACCATGGTGAGGTATGAGGTGAGGTACCGTGGTGTGGAACCATGGTGAGGCACGAGGTGAGGTACCGTGGTGTGGTACCATGGTGAGGCACGAGGTGAGGTACCGTGGTGAGGTACAGTGGTGTGGTACCGTGGTGAGGTACCGTGGTGTGGTATCATGGTGAGGCACGAGGTGAGGTACCGTGGTGAGGTATGAGGTGAGGTACAGTGGTGCGGTACCGTGGTGAGGTACCATGTGAGATACGAGGTGAGGTACCGTGGTGTGGTACCATGGTGAGGTACCGTGGTGAGGTACAGTGGTGTGGTACCGTGGTGAGGGATACCATGGTGAGATACGAGGTGAGGTACCGTGGTGTGGTACCATGGTGAGGCACGAGGTGAGGTACCGTGGTGAGGTATGAGGTGAGGTACCTTGGTGTGGAACCATGGTGAGGCACGAGGTGAGGTACCGTGGTGTGGTACCATGGTGAGGCACGAGGTGAGGTACCGTGGTGAGGTATGAGGTGAGGTACAGTGGTGTGGTACCGTGGTGAGGTACCATGGTGAGATACGAGGTGAGGTACCGTGGTGTGGTACCATGGTGAGGCACGAGGTGAGGTACCGTGGTGAGGTATGAGGTGAGGTACAGTGGTGTGGTACCGTGGTGAGGTACCATGGTGAGATGCGAGGTGAGGTACCGTGGTGAGGTACGAGGTGCGGTACCGTGGTGAGGTACGAGGTGAGGTACAGTGGTGTGGTACCGTGGTGAGGTACGGAAGTGAGGTAAGGTACCGTGGTGAGGTACGGAGGTGAGGTACAGTGGTGTGGTACCGCGGTGAGGTAAGGTACCGTGGAGAGGTACAGTGGTGTGGTACCGTGGTGAGGTACCGTCAAGTACCGTAGTGAGGTAACGTGGTGAGGTCCAGTGGTGTGGTACCGAGGTGAGGTACCGTGGTAAGGTACGAGATGAGGTACTGTGGTGTGGAACCGTGGTGTGGTACGAGGTGAGGTACAGTTGTGAGGTACTTTAGTGAGGTACGAGGTAAGGTACAGTGGTGTGGTACCGTGGTGAGTTGCGAGGTGAGTATCGTGGTGAGTTACGAGGTGAGGTACCGTGGTAAGGTACAATGGTGAGGTACCATGGAGGTACGAGGTGAGGTACGGTGGTGTGGTACCGTGGTGAGGTACCTGTTGGAAATAACCAACAGTTTCATACACCTCTTGTATTTTTATACAACTTTTGCATTACCCACAAGTACTTACTAAAATCACTGACTTGTAGATTTAATCATCATCATGGTTTATATTAAACATATTGCCAGATTCTCCCTAGTCAGAGTGACGAAACGAGGAACGACAGGCAGAAACATAAATTCTTTCCACGTTTAGTTGGATTTATAGAGTCCAGTTTATCATTTCTTTTACTAAAAATAGTTACTTACTAATAAGTTTAATTTCGTAGCATACTACTGCTTACTAGAACTCCTTTATTTAGTTGATATTAAACATTCTAGAGGAAATTATTTTAATGTAAATGATTTCATTTTAATTTCCTCTATCGAGAGCCGCGCATGCGCAGTCAGGAAGAGGAAGAAGACAGGAGAACATCGCCGGCCACCACGCGACTCTGACGCCATTAACAACGAGCAACAGAGATCTACGTTTTGATCTTGCTAAGTTTGTATTTCGCTCCCACGACTAGCAGAGCGGTGCCACGATACTTGGCACATCATGGCAGTGTCGTAGGAACTATTAATTACTCCAACCCACAAGTAACGTCTTATCATGGCAGCTGAGGACTTGGGAACTGGAATCATTCCTACATCAGTGGACACTCGGGCCGCCAACTAATAATTTT
The DNA here is from genome assembly GCA_020271785.1 of Procambarus virginalis. Lineage (NCBI taxonomy): Eukaryota > Metazoa > Arthropoda > Malacostraca > Decapoda > Cambaridae > Procambarus > Procambarus virginalis. The sequence goes on from WNGS01001526.1 coordinate 57,710, forward strand.
CAAAACCATAATATTGTGCACATGTGTATATTTAGACTAGTTGTCGTTAGGCTGTGTGATTAACAACAAAATCCAGTACGTTGAATCTCCTAATTTATTCCGCTCTCTATTGGAATATAAATTGCATAGTTATTTACTCAAGATTTCTGCAGTGATAATTACATTCTGTAGGAAGATATTTCGTAATTCAGGATGTACTTGTAGTTACCAATTAGTGGAATTTTACAATGTAATTGCTTTCCAGCTCCGGGCCCACGACAACCGAGGTATTAGGCTTCTCTACCTGCACGTGCAACAATTTGCTTGAAGCAACACGTCGTCCGTGGATCGTGACAACAAATTACGCCTTTCTAGAATTTACAGCTAAGCTGACTTGATTTCCAGTAGTATAGTATTAGATACACTAATATTTGTTACGTAAATGATTTCCTCTTAAATCGTCATTTACCTGCCATTTAGGAAATCGTATTGTTTATTAAGAATTTTCTATTTGATTTATATATGAACTGTGATATAAATTTATGCATATACATTTCTTTCTGACGAATGAACCAGCGTCGGATTATAGGTGCTAGAACTTAATTGTGTCCTAGCACTTGAACCCCTCATTTTTGTGCAGGTTAATTTGACTCCCTTTACATAAGAAATACAGTTTCACTAAAATCCATAGGACACTAGTTATTGGTATCAGTTTAAACAATTGTCTCATTTTGTTTTCCACTTTTTCTCAAAAAGTGGTGGTCTTTCACATTTTAATTACAAATTATTGGAATCTGATTTTCCCACACAAAAATTTGGTCCTGTTGAACCGGATAAATTAATCTACTGAATAGATAGCTGAGAATTAAGCTATACTACACACATAATTAACCATTTAGTAACACTATTTATCATGCGTTATTATTCTTAGCCTATTTACAAGTATATTTCGTTATATACGGTTGTCAGCAGACTGCCCATATTACAGCCTAAAACTCATTAATTATTATCAACATTTCTATTAATAATTTATGTATAAAGTAGTCTTAGTGGGACATAGCCAATTGCCCACAACCCTTAGACCTATACCTCACACCGAGGTGAAAATTTTTAGGTCACCTGGAGCAACTGCTCATAATTTTTACAACATTCCAATATTAACACCTGCATTAGAATGGCCCCACCATTTAACCACAATTTATCAAGAGGGCAATGATATCCATCCTACTCGTCAACCAGCCGAAATAATTAACCATTTAAAAACTATTATCAGTTCCTTTAAACAAATCAGCAACTCTGTGGTATTAACATTGGTGGAACCTCGCCAACTGAGAAGTGATAACCGTTGGGGAGTGAGTCTCGAATATTATCAGCGTTCTGCTAAATACATAAACTAAATCTTAGTCCAAAAATTGCTCGATTTATCAACTGCTAATAATTCTACAGATTCTTTCCAAACTTTCAGACTGTTACAACCCTTGAGACTTAGTACGGCTCTATTCCCGCAGTGATCAAAGTATATTAAATCTGCCTTGCCAACAGGTGTCTAGAGGGGTTATCTTGAGGTTATCTTGAGATGATTTCGGGGCTTTAGTGTCCCCGCGGCCCGGTCCTCGACCAGGCCTCCACCCCCAGGAAGCAGCCCGTGACAGCTGACTAACACCCAGGTACCTATTTTACTGCTAGGTAACAGGAGCATAGGGTGAAAGAAACTCTGCCCATTTCTCGCCGGCGCCTGGGATCGAACCCAGGAGCACAGGATGACAAGTCCAGCGTGCTGTCTGCTCGGCCGACCGGCTCCCTACCGTAGGGAGGTACCGTAGTGAGGTACGAGGTGAGGTACCGTGGTGAGGTACCGTGGTGAGGTACTGTGGTAAGGTAACGTGGTGAGGTACGAGGTGAAGTTCGAGGTGAGGTACTGTGGTGAGGTACCGTGATGAGGTACAGTGGTGAGGTACAGTGGTTAGGTAGTGTGGTGATGTACTGTGGTGAGGTACAGTAGTGAGGTACTGTGGTGAGGTACCGTGTTGAGGTACCGTGGTGAGGTACGAGGTGAGGTATGAGGTGAGGTACCGTGGTGAGGTACTGTGGTGAGGTACCGTGGTGAGGTACGAGGTGAGGTACCGTGGTGAGGTACGAGGTGAGGTACCGTGGTGGGATACCAGTGAGGTACCGTGGTGGGATACCAGTGAGGTACCGTGGTGAGGTACGAGGTGAGGTACCGTGGCGAGGTTATCTTGAGATTATTTCGGGGCTTTAGTGTCCCCGCGGCCCGGTCCTCCACCAGGCCTCCACCCCCAAGAAGCAGCCCGTGACAGCTGACTAACACCCAGGTACCTATTTTATTGCTAGGTAACAGGGGCATAGGGTGAAAGAAACTCTGCCCATTGTTTCTCGCCGGCGCCTGGGATCCAACCCAGGAGCACAGGATGACAAGTCCAGGGTGCTGTCCACTCGGCCGACCGGCTCCCTACCGTAGGGAGGTACCGTAGTGAGGTACGAGGTGAGGTACCGTGGAGAAGTACTGTGGTGAGGTAACGTGGTGAGGTACGAGGTGCACCACCACTACACACCTCCAGCTATCACAACACACTTCCAGCCATCACAACACACTTCCAGCCACCACTACACACCTCCAGCCACCACTACACACCTCCAGCCACCACCACACACCTGCAGCCACCACCACACTTCCAGCCACCACTACACACCTCCAGACACCATTACACACCTTCATCTACCACCACATACCTCCAGCCACCACTACACACCTCCAGCCTCCACTACACACCTGCAGCCTCCACTACACACCTCCAGCCACCACCACACTTCCAGCCACCACTACACACCTGCAGCCTCCACCACACACCTCCAGCCACCACTACACACTGCCAGCCACCACTACTCATATGCAGCCAACACTACACGTCTGCAGCCACCACTACACACCTCCAGCCACCACTACACACCTCCACCCACCACTACACACCTCCAGATATCACCACACACCCTAGCCACCACTACACATCTCCAGCCACCACTACACACCTCCAGACATCATTTCACACTTCTAGCCACCACCACTACACACCTGCAGCCACCACTACACCCCTGCAGCCACCACTACACACCTGCAGCTACCACCACACACTTCCAGCCACCAGTACACACTTGCAGCCACCACTACACACCTCCAGCCACCACTACACACCTCCAGCCACCACTACACACCTCCAGCCACCACAACACACCTGCAGAACCACCACCACACACCTCCAGCCACCACCACACACTTTCAGCCTCCACTACACACCTCCAGCCACCACCACACTTCCAGCCACCACTACACACCTGCAGCCTCCACCACACACCTCCAGCCACCACTACACACTGCCAGCCACCACTACTCATATGCAGCCAACACTACACGTCTGCAGCCACCACTACACACCTCCAGCCACCACTACACACCTCCACCCACCACTACACACCTCCAGATATCACCACACACCCTAGCCACCACTACACATCTCCAGCCACCACTACACACCTCCAGACTCATTTCACACTTCTAGCCACCACCACTACACACCAGCAGCCACCACTACACCCCTGCAGCCACCACTACACACCTGCAGCTACCACCACACACTTCCAGCCACCAGTACACACCTGCAGCCACCACTACACACCTCCAGACTCCACTACACACCTGCAGCCACCACCACACACATCCAGCCATCAGTACACAACTCCAGCCACCACTACACACCTCCAGACTCCACTACACACCTGCAGCCACCACCAAACACCTCCAGACTCCACTACACACCTCCAGCTACCACTACACACCTCCAGCCACCACTACACACCTGCAGCCACAACTACACACCTGCAGCTACGACTACACTCCTCCAGCCAACACTACACACCTCCAGCCACAACCACACACTTCCAGACACCACTACACACCTCCAGCCACCTCTACACACCTCCAGCCACCACTACACACCAGCAGACACCACTACACACCTCCAGCCACCACTACACACCTTCAGCCACCACCACCTCACCACACCTCACGCCACCACCACTCACTTCCAGCCACCACTACACACCTGCAGCCACCACCACACACCTCCAGCTACCACTACACATCTCAGCTACCACTACACACCACCAGCCACCACTACACACCTGCAGCCACAACTACACACCTGCAGCTACGACTACACACCTCCAGCCAACACTACACACCTCCAGCCACAACCACACACTTCCAGACACCACTACACACATCAAGCACCTCTACACACCTCCAGCCACCACTACACACAGCAGCCACCACTACACACTTCCATTTACCACTACACACCTGCAGCCACCACCATACACCTCCAGCCACCACCACACACTTCCAGCAACCATTAACACCCTGCAGCCACCACTGCACACCTGCAACCTCCACTACACACCTGCAGCCACCACTACACACCTCTAGCCACCACCACACACCTGCAGCCACCACCACACACCTCCAGCCATCACCAACACACCTCCAGCCACCATCTTCACACCTCCAGCCACCACTACACACCTCCAGCCACCACTACACACCTACAGCCACCACACACACCTCCAACCACCACTACACCTCCACCTCCAGCCACCACTACACACCTACAGCCACCACTACACACTTCCAGCCACCACTACACACCTACAGCCACCACTACACACCTCCAGCCACCACTACACCTCCACCTCAAGCCACCACACACACCTGCAGCACCACCACACACCTCCAGCCATCACTACACACCTCCAGCCACATCTCTCACCACCATCACCCCACACCACACCACCCCAGCCACCACCACACCTACAGCCACACACTACACCACTTTCAGCCACCACTACACACCTACAGCCACCACTACACACCTCCAGCCACCACTACACACCTCCACACACCACTACACACCTACAGCCACCACCACACACCTCCAACCACCACTACACCTCCACCTCCAGCCACCACTACACACCTACAGCCACCACTACACACTACAGCCACCACTACNAAATATAACACTCTTTCTCTCCAGGTCGCTAACCTGGCTGGCTCACTTTATACTGCCACTACCAGTTGTTGTCTAGTTGTCTGTACGTGGGAGGGTGTGGGTCGTGCGTTCCGTGAATAAACTTCATTATACTCGGTGAAATTAAGACTAAAGTGATAGAACGGGGATTACAGTTATCACAAAGTGTAAAACCACATTTAGGAAAGAAAAAATACAGTACTCCCATTAGAACTTTGTGTTTAATAGAGAAAAACCACTTCTCACCAGTCCACGTGGGAACGAGGGCCTACACGAGGCCAATTCTACATATACTTATCTTGGTATACCTAGACTACAGTGAACAGTGATACGATGAATGTGAATGGTAACAAAAACAGGCATGAAGGTTTAAAAGTGAAAATTGCCACCTGGAAAATTCAGAACGTATAATTCAGTGAATAGTGAGGCAACACACACACCAAACTGTGTACAGAGGCCAGGAGGCTTTATCTGTGTTCACAATTGATAGGCTCTGAAAGGTCGCTCCTTTTACCAGATCGTTCGTTACGGCTCGTAACCCTGTACAGCATTAAGAAACTTGTTGTCTAGGGTCATGTTAGAATTTCTGTAATATAGAGCGGGTCACCAGTGTAACCACATGATTGGCACAAGCAAGAATAAAGTATTTATCCCTTAGGACTAAGAAATATACATATAAGTTATATTATATATATTAACAATAATATAAGTACAAGATATTATATATATAGCACAGATGGACAAGATCACTTATAAAAGCAAATTAAAGTATTGTCTCTTATAATATAAATGTATGTATGGCAAAACAAATATTAACAGACTTATCTCCCAAGTTGTTATCTCTCCTGTCCCGTGCGAGTTACTGACTACTTAAACTGCGGGAGTCAAAAACATTGCTTCTGCCCCGCGGAAAATTGCCAAACTAACATTATTTAATTAAACTTACATGGAGCAAAATAATGTGACAAGAGTAATCTTAAAGTAACTTAGTAAATGGTCAGAATAACATGCATAACAAAAATAATGTAATTATTAATACATGCAGTAATTAAAATAAAATAACAAAGGGAAATATTGGCAACGCTCCCCCGCCACCAGGAACTAGAAGTTTCTCACGGAATGTTGCCCCCCAATGTTCAAACAATTACAGAATTCCCATCAGTGATTCCTACTGATGATCATAGATAAAACCACTTTCCCACGAAATCAACCGTGAACAAACAAAGAGAAATCATCGTTCCCACGGGTGGAAAAGTTAGGCCTAATTCAACATATAAATCAGGCAACACATATCTTACATACAAGTAAAGAATATTTAGATGTACATACATATAATCAGATAAAACAAGGCATATATATAAGTACAAATTAATGTAGAAGTACAAATTAAATGTATTTAATTACGTAGCTTATAGAGGTACGTAACACTTCCACCTCCAAGAAAAAAAATGCAATGGATTGAAGATCAATGGCATTTTTTCTGAAGTAAAAATGTTAAGCACAAAAAATTTTTTATGGTACATCAAAACTTCTTGACAAAGCATCAGCAATAACATTCTGCCTGCCTGGAATATGTTTGATCTCAACATTGAATTCTTGCAAAAATAAGGACCAGCGCAAAATACGTTGGTTCTTAACTTTCATCATATTTATAAAGATAAGGGGATTGTGGTCTGTAAATACTAACACTTTGTTTCCTGACAGATAAATTTCAAACTTCTTAATTGACAATATAAGACCCAATGCCTCCTTTTCTACCACTGAATAATTTTTCTGAGCTGCATTAAATTTTCTTGAATAATAATACACAGGATGTTCAATATTATCTAAACCAACTTGAATCAACACAGCCCCTATACCAACATCTGACGCATCAATGTGTAATATGAAAGGTTTATCAAATTGGGGACTAGCAAGAACAGGTGATGTAGACAATATGCCCTTTAGGTTCTGAAAAGCATTCTGACAATCTTGTGTCCACTGAAATTTTACATGCTTGCGTAACAAATTTGTCAAAGGAGCAGCCACTGTTGAAAAATTTCTACAATAACGCCTATAGTATGCACACATACCAATAAACCGTTGGACTCCTTTTCTACTAGTTAACACTGGGTAGTCCACAATAGTGTGTTCGTTCAATTTCCGATAATCAACACACAATCTCCAGGTTCCTCCTGGTTTTGGCACTAATAAACACGGAGAGCTCCAAGTACTTTGACTTGGCCGAATGAAATTATGCTGGAGCAGATAGTCCACTTCTGCTTGTAGAATCTTCCTCTTTTCGGGATTCACTCGGTACGGATGTTGTCGAATGGGTGTGTTGTCCAGGAGCTGAATGTCGTGGGTGATGAGGTGGGTCTGAGTGGGAACCTCCCCAAACAGAGATGTATGGTTGTCCAGCAGAACCTGGAACTCATCACGTTGCTCCTCCTGTAAATGACATAGCATCTCCCTGCCATTGGAACTGGAACTGAGAAGTTGAATATTAACATCATTTCCCTCACTGCAATGATCCTCAGGTGTATACTCTTCCCGACTAAAACAAGTTACTACACCTGGTCCAACATAAGCTTTTAATCTGTTAATGTGCACAGTCATTTGGGGTTCTGAAAGATTAGGGTTAATTATTTTATAAGTTAGGTCTCCCACCTTCTCTACCACTTGGTAGGGTCCTGCAAACTTATGGGACATGGAAGTCCCCAAACGAGGTTTCAACACCAACACCAAATCTCCGACAGCAAACGACCTGAGTTTAGCCTTGAACTTCTTGTCATATCGTAATTTCATGGCTTGTTGAGTTCTTCCCAGATGTTCTTTCGCCAACTCACGAGCCCGACACAACTTGTCCTTGACCTTACTCAAGTACAAATCACTCTGATGAACAGAGACATCTCCCAACAACTTTTCGTGGAGCATTTTAAGAGGACCTCTCACTTGGTGACCAAACACGAGTTCAAAAGGTGAACATCCCAAAGACTCTTGTAACCCTTCTCTCGCAGCAAACAACACGAAGGGGAGATTCTCATCCCAATTACGTGGATAAGTCTCTCCGGTTGTCCTCAACATTTGTTTTAAAGTCTGGTGGAAACGTTCAAGCCCACCTTGGCTTTGTGGATGATATGGACTAGACAATTTGTGCTGAATCCCTCGGGACTCGCAAAAAGTTCTGAAAACTTTAGAACAAAAGTTTCCCCCATTATCACTCTGAATAACCCTAGGCATCCCAAACAAAGAGAAAAAGCGTTCAAGACACTTGATGAGATTATGAGCTTGGGTATTCCTTAGAGCATAAGCTTCTGGAAATCTAGTAGTCATACACATGAGAGTGAATAAAAACATGTTACCCGACTTAGTCTTAGGTAAAGGACCTACACAATCAATTACAACATGAGTAAATGGTTCATCAGGAACTACAATAGGTTGCAATGGTGCTCTAGGCACAGATTGATTAGGTTTTCCAACAAGTTGACAAGGTACACAGTTATGACAATATCTAACCACGTCTTTCTTTAACTTAGGCCAGAAAAAATATTTACATATCTTATGGTACATATTTGAGATACCTTGGTGACCTCCCATGGGGTCATCATGTGCAGCTTGCAAGATCTGCCTACGATAATCATTGGGGACAACGAGTTGGGTTCTAATCTCACAATCATCTGAAGAGGGAGTTCCCTTGGGTCTCCACCTTCTCATCAGAAGTCGATCCTGGAAAAAGAAACCCGTCCCTTCCTCCAATGCATCAACATTATCAGGTGCCTCAGAAATACACTTAATTAAACTAGGATCAGTAGTCTGTTCAACACTTAAGGGCAATGACTCAGACTCAGCAGCGAGCGGGCAAGAACCTAGTAGCTTGATCTCTTTTCCTGATTGATCAGAATAAAATGGAGCCATAGCTACTTCGGCCTCACTCTCGACAACTGGTTCACTGGAGACAAGCGGGCAAGGTACAGATAGTTCAGCCTCCTCACCTTCACTTTCCTTGTGACTTAGGTTCGGCGGGGCTTCTACTACTGCCTCACTCTCATCATCCAGTCGAGTCATAAAAGAATCCTCAAGATCCACCTCCCACTCCTTTCCTGAAGGGGTCCTGGTCTTGGGAACAGCAACCTCAGTGAAATCAGAATTACTCTCACCTGTTTTTCCCATTGATCTAGTAACCACACAAGCAGGGTAAATAATATCATCTGCCTCTGGTTTAGCTAATACATTCTGGGGATTGGTTAACATTATGGGACACTTGGGCCCTGCAACCTGTCGGTTGCCAAAATCATTACCTAAGATAATGTCTACCCCAGGAATGGGCAGTTGCTTACTTACACCAACATTACACCATCCTGAAGTATATTTAGAATCAAGATTAATTTGCATTAAAGATACAGGTTGTACTCTACCGGCAATACCTTGGAGAAGTACAACTTCACCCAGATCTCGGGTGTCAACATCAGCAAGTACATTTTGGGCAATAAGAGACTGTGAAGCTCCAGTATCACGGAGTAATTGAACAGTCTTATGGTTACCATTATTACATAATAATGTACCTGTGGAAATATATGGTTTAAAGTCAGCCATCCAATTGGGATTGACTGTAGTACATGAAGAATTAATATGTTGCAATCCTTTACTCATAATAAGACCAGTTGGCCGTAGTTCAGGATGCAAACTAAAACATGAAGTAATCACATGACCCCTTCTCTTACAATGTGTACAATGCTTGAAAGTGGGCACACTGGTAGAACCAACTGCAGGTTTATAATGAGCATTACTAGGCTTAGATGATCCTGGCAGTGGAGTAACAATCTTAGGGTTAGTAAGAGAAGAGTTCACGGGAGTAACTGGCGGACTAGGAGTGGGCTTATAATGATAAGGAGTTCTGTGAGCATTGTAATTTACTCTATGACTAGACTTAGGTGAAGTGGCCGTAAACTGGGCCTTAGTCAACAACTCATGCTCATCAGCGAGCTTTGACAGCTCATAAATGTCTGTTATATTCTTTTGTTCTGCCATAAAAGTAGACAATTTGTCTGGGAGACAAGACAATACTTCTTCCATGATAAGAAGATTCTTTAAAGCATCAAACTCTGTGACTGAAAGTGACTTTAACCATCTGTTGCAATAGTTCGTCTTTTGACGAGTAAAATCAGCTATTGTCTGATCACTTACCCTCCTTAGGTTTCTAAATTTTTGCCTGTGTGCCTCTGGATTTAATTGATAAGCATTTAAGATGCTTTTCTTTACAAATTCATAATCAAAACTATGAGCGTCAGGTAGGGATGTAAAAACCTCCTGACTACGCCCCTTAAATTGAGACTGCATAATTGCTACCCATTGATCCCTTGGCCAGTTCATACTGATGGCAATCTTATTAAAATGTGCAAAGAAAACCTCAGGATCCTCCTCATTAAACTTGGGTAATTCTATATATTTACTCATCCTTATGGGATTATTATCATGATTAATTGAAACATTACTAGAATTTCCATGCCCAGCTGCCATACGCTGTGTTTCAAGCCTGAAATTAGTGTCAGCCATTTGTTGTTGAATCTCTAATTGTTCCTTCTTTGTTGCTTCTAGTTGCAACTCCATTAAAACTCTCTGGTTTTGTGCCGCAAGTTCTAAACGCCTAGTCTCAAGCTCCCTCTGCTGAGCTTCAGCCTCTAATAATTTCTGTTGCTTTTGAGCTTCAAGCTCTAATACTTTCTGTTCTTTTTGAGCTTCAAGCTCTAATAATTTCTGTTCTTTTTGAGCTTCAAGCTCTAATTGACGAGCTTCTAACTCAAGACGCTTTAACGTCATCTGATCACTCGACTCCTCTCGTAACACTTCCAGAATTTCTTCCTCTAAATCTCCGTTTTCAACAAAATGCGTCACAATGACTTTCAGAATTTGTGCTTTAACCATTCTGTTGTTGGCGGTCAAATCCAATCGATTTGCCATGTCTACTAACTCAGACTTTTTTAGGTTTTTAAGTCCCTCAAAGTTTGGTTGAGCCAACAACAACAACACTTGATCCTCCATCGTGATTAACACTTGGCACTTGATTCACAATAATAATAATAAACACACTGGCACTGCACTTCACTTCACTGTAAAATTTTCACCACACTGAAAATTCGCTTGGCCTCACTGCACAAACAAAAGTTATAGGATGACTTACCTCAAAATCGTGAAACGTTGTTACTTGACACACAGGAAGGCTTGCATGGCACATGGAATAGTTAATAGTAGAAAACACACAAGACACTGGTACCTAGGAAGGCAAGGTTAGATTAGCACAGTTAAGTTTAAGTGGGAAAATATTTCCCGGCACAGGCCCCCATAACTATGTTACCAGATCGTTCGTTACGGCTCGTAACCCTGTACAGCATTAAGAAACTTGTTGTCTAGGGACATGTTAGAATTGCTGTAATATAGAGCGGGTCACCAGTGTAACCACATGATTGGCACAAGCAAGAATAAAGTATTTATCCCTTAGGACTAAGAAATATACATATAAATTATATTATATATATTAACAATAATTAAATACAAATATATATATAAAGCACAGATGGACAAGATCACTTATAAAAGCAAATTAAAGTATTGTCTCTCCTATAATATAAATGTATGTATGGCAAAACAAATATTAACAGACTTATCTCCAAGTTGTTATCTCTCCTGTCCCGTGCGAGTTACTGACTACTAAAACTGCGGGAGTCAAAAACATTGCTTCCGCCCCGCGGAAAATTGCCAAACTAACATTATTTAATTAAACTTACATGGAGCAAAATAATGTGACAAGAGTAATCTTAAAGTAACTTAGTAAATGGTCAGAATAACATGCATAACAAAAATAATGTAATTATTAATACATGCAGTAATTAAAATAAAATAACAAAGGGAAATATTGGCAACGCTCCCCCGCCACCAGGAACTAGAAGTTTCTCACGGAATGTTGCCCCCCAATGTTCAAACAATTACAGAATTCCCATCAGTGATTCCTACTGATGATCATAGATAAAACCACTTTCCCACGAAATCAACCGTGAACCAACAAAGAATAATAATCGTTCCCACGGGTGGAAAAGTTAGGCCTAATTCAACATATAAATCAGGCAACACATAACTTACATACAAGTAAGGAATATTTAGATGTACATATAATCAGATAAAACAAGATATATATAGAAGTACACATTAATGTAGAAGTACAAATTAAATGTATTTTTCTGTGGGTTGGAAGAAAACGCACCACGTGGGGGCTTAATTTATTATTAATTATATAAATTAATTACTTAAAATAATAATTATAAATTAATTACAAAATTAATTATTATATAAATTACTTACAAAGTAATTAATACGAAATTTATCACAAATTAAAATAATCATAAATGATTATTAATGAAGTTCTTGCATGAAGAAGCATAGGCTAATTATAATGACTAAATGGATAAATAAATACTGCCTCATAATGAATAGTGAATGGGCATAAAAAATTATACAGCAAATAATGGATAGCCGTTATCATGCTAATGTAATTCAATTGCCGTGAAATCTGTAATTAGACTGCGGTAATTCCAGTTCTTGGTATTCTTGGCTTATCACTTTGGGGGTTCCGTCGGAGCACCCCCCAAAGGTAACACAAATTCATTGCAAATTGGGACAAGTGTCCTCAGCAAGCTGCAATAGCGCCTTCCCCTGTAAGGCCAGGGGAAGCAGAGGAACCTGGGAGGCGGGTGGGCGTTTTGTAGTGTAACGTCCGGGAGACGGCCAGCAAGAGTGGCAGAGTCCCCTGGACGCGCTTAAATGCCCCAGCGTGATGCACGCAACCATGGACGGTTAGTCACAGATATGGTATTACGTTTTCTTCTGCCCCCAGAAATTTCGCCGTTTGCTTTGCATACAGCGACTATTTTCTGTGGGTTGGAAGAAAACGCACCACGTGGGGGCTTAATTTATTATTAATTATATAAATTAATTACTTAAAATAATAATTATAAATTAATTACAAAATTAATTATTATATAAATTACTTACAAAGTAATTAATACGAAATTTATCACAAATTAAAATAATCATAAATGATTATTAATGAAGTTCTTGCATGAAGAAGCATAGGCTAATTATAACGACTAAATGGATAAATAAATACTGCCTCATAATGAATAGTGAATGGGCATAAAAAATTATACAGCAAATAATGGATAGCCGTTATCATGCTAATGTAATTCAATTGCCGTGAAATCTGTAATTAGACTGCGGTAATTCCAGTTCTTGGTATTCTTGGCTTATCACTTTGGGGGTTCCGTCGGAGCACCCCCAATCCCGTGAGGGCCAGCGGCGCGGAACCCCCACCCCCGAAGGGCGAGCGGAAGCTGGCTGCAAAAGTGGGTACATGCCTTCTCGGTACCTTGGCCGTAAGCGTGCCCGTATGCCCGGAGAGGCCATTAAAAAACAGTCAGTCTTACATGATCCTGACTGAAAAAGGTACCATTCCGGGCCTACTGGGCAGATGCTGCGAGGAGACGCAGCTCGCTTGGAGGGCCGTCGGAGTACCATCTTGACGAGCCGAGGAGCGGGGAGGCGGGAAGCCCCCGCCTGTGGACTGGGTGGAGTACATAGCGCCGGGGTTGTACTCCATGTAGGAAGCGCTTGTCGCCGCGGGGAATGACTGGTCGTTCCCGTGTTTTTCTTCGTCGTAGTAGCCCGCCCTCACAGAGACCAGACCTGATGTCTGGCCCCAGGGCGGGTGTGGGAATGTGAACGCTGTCCTCTCCGAGGCCGACTCCCCAGGGTCGACCCCGTGTCGGCTGTTGTCACTGGTGAGCCCCGCGGGTGCTGAGTGGAGGTGTCCGCTTGGAAGCGGGTAGTTCGTCTCCCAGGATACCTCTCCCGGGGGGCATGAGAGCCGTGTTCCACCTTTCGGGCCACGCCGTGTGTTCCTCGATCATCACAGGATTTCCTCGTCCTCGTTCGATCGTGGATCTGGAATTATCAAAGCAGTAAGGGTGGGCAGGAGATGGTGTGCCGAGTTAACAAAAAGGCAGAGGCCCAGTTACATAGGATCCGCACCATAATTTGACTGGCGGCTGCGAGTGTGGGCCAACTGTATGCGACACCTGTTGCGAAAGGCAGGAATGGTGGAAGTGGGTGAAGCCCCAAGCATAACTGAGTGGGGAGTAACTGAAAAGCCTAGCGTGGTACTGCCAGATACAATAAGTGCAACTCCTGGGACAAACGGACGCCTCCTCCGTCGTAACTAAGAGGAGTAAATGCCAGCGTCAAGTAACTAGTACGCACCGGCACGGCAGTTATTAATGAAAATTATATTTTATAATTCATATAAATATTTTATACAAATTACAAATTATTAAATAAATTTAATAAATAATAATATATACAATAAGTAATATATAAATAAATAGAATACAGATTTAAATATAATAAACTTTTTAAAAATTAAAAAGTATTATAATACATGTTTTTATAGACACAATTTATATTAAGTAATATAAATTATAAGTCAATGTTAGGGCACAGTGCAGCCGGAGTACTGTGGGGGCGCCTAGGGCTGCATATAGTGTGGCGAAGTCCGACTCGCCAAGCAGCGGGGAGGTACCAAGGAACGCCAACAGGCCAAGGTATGAGGGGTGTGAGGTGGCGTGGCACTGCAGAAACACTTACGCCCAACAAGACGAATGAGAACTGTAATGAAATTATATTAAGAATGGTTAGAAATTGCGTTCTTCCCTACTCTCGTGCAGATCCTCGTTTAGGACACTCCATCTGCAGCCTCGTCAGCTGTACCTAGCTGCAAGAAAGTGTTCGGCCAGGACATCAGGAGCTGGCAGAGCCCCAAGGGCATGCTCAGATGAACCACCACCAGCTGTGCCAACGGCTCCTGGATCGTCGTGTGGGACCCCAGCAGCTGGGCTTGAATATAAAGAATGACGAAGTGTAAAGAAACGGCGGTCGTGTATAAATAGTTGGGTGACCGAGCATGCTCAGCTGCAACGCCACCAGCTGAGACCGCATCGGCTGGGACCTCAGCAGCTGGGCTCGTTCCCCTGGGGCGTGCTCAGCTACTCACCGCCAGCTGGCAATATATAATACAAGAATTAGAAATGAATAAAGAATGACAAAATGCAAGGAACAGCAAACGTACGTGAATAAAGAGGGAGGCTGACAAGCTCGGCTGCAACAGCACCAGCTGAGCCCTCCGGAGCATAAGATACGGTAATTAATTTACATACACATAAACAATGGATGTATATAAGGGCGTGCTCAGCTGGGCCTTCAGCTGCTGAGACACGGCAGCATATAAGCATTATAGTAGTAATTAATAAATCATAATGACGAATAAGCCTAACGGTTAAATAATTAACAAATTAAATTTTTTTACAATAACCGTAATGACTGGTTAATTAAATTTCATTACTAGGGCACCCTCTGTTGGAAGACTGCCAGCTGAGCCTGTGGCTGCTGGAACATCGGTTGTGGCCAGGTCAGCCGGGACTACAGCAGCCGCGCTTGGGCCCAAAGGCATGCTCAGCTGGATCGCCGCCAACTGTGCCATTAGCTGCGGGATCATCGGCTGGGACCACATCAGTCGGAACTCCCGCCGCTGAGCTTGGCCACCCGCTGTGCTATCAGCTGCTGGATCATCGGCTGGTACCACATCAGCCGGAACTACAGCAGCTGTGCATAGCCCCCCATGGGCAATCATAGCTGGAACACCACCAGCTGTGCCCTCAGCTGCTGAATCGTTGGCTGGTACCACCTCCGGCGTAACATCGGCAGCTGTGCTTGGCCCACAGGGGCATGCTCTGCTGTACACACCAGCTGTGCCGCCAGCCGCTGGATTGTCGGCTGGGACCACGTCAGCCGGAACGACAGCAGCTGAGCTTGGCCCCCAGGGGCATGATCAGCTCGGAAACGCCACCAGCTGTGGCATCAGGTGCTGGAACATCGGCTGGTACCACAGCAGCCGGAACAACAGCAGCAGAGCTTGGCCCCCGGGTTCGTGCACAGCTGGGACACCACCAGGTGTGCCATGGGCGTGCTGGATCATCGGCTGGGACATCAGCCGGAACTACATCAGCTGTGCTTAGCCCCTCAGGGGCATCAGGTGCTGGAACATCGGCTGGTACCATAGCAGCCGGAACAACAGCAGCAGAGCTTGGCCCCCCGGGACGTGCACAGCTGGGACACCACCAGGTGTGCCATGGGCGTGCTGGATCATCGGCTGGGACATCAGCCGGAACTACATCAGCTGTGCTTAGCCCCTCAGAGGCATTCATAGCTGGAACACCATCAGCTGTGCCCTCAGCTGCTGGAGCGTCGGCTGGGACCACCTCCGCCGCAACATCGGCAGCTCTGCTTGGCCCCCAGGGGCATGCCCTGCTGTAACACCACCAGCTGTGCCATCAGCTGCTGGATCATCGGCTGGGACCACCTCCGCCGGAACAACAGCAGCTGTGCTTGGCCGCCAGGGCCATGCTCAGCTCTGAAATGCCACCAGCTGTGGCATCAGGTGCTGGATCATCGGCTGGTACCACAGTAGCCGGAACAACAGCAGCAGTGCTTGGCCCCCGGGGTCGTGCATAGCTGTGGCACCACCAGGTGTGCCATCGGCGTGCTGGATCATCCGCTGGGACCTCGTCAGCCGGGACAACAGCAGCTGTGCTTGTCCCCCAGGGCATGCTCGGCTGGCACACCGCCAGCTGCTGGATCATCGGCTGGGACCACATCAGCCAGGACTGATAATAAACACCACCAGGTGTGCCAGCGGCATGCTGGATCATCGGCTGGGACCACATTAGCCGGAACAACAGCAGCTGTGCTTGGCCCCCCCAGGGCATGCTCAGCTGGCCCACCGCCAGCTGTGCCGACAGCTGCTGGATCATCGGCTGGGAACACATCAGCCGAACAGCAGCAGCTGTGCTGTGCCCCAGGGGCTAGCTCAGCATGCCAGCCCTCGGCTGCTGGACCATCAGCGGGAACCACTTCCGCCGGAACATCAGCAGCTGGGACAGGCGCTGGGTACACGCCGGGCACCGGGGACAATCCCAACTACAACAGCGCGCAGCACACGCTGGCGTGGAGGGGAACACGGGCAGGACTGTACCTTAGGATAATGGAGAAAGGCCAGCTGCTCCGGCATAATTCTAATCTGGAAAAATATATTTTATTAAAAAATTAGACGAAATAAAGACCTGGCGACGCCAAATAAACATGACGAACCAAGCACCAGTTAGGTAAGGTTCGGGTTGGTTTGGTTAAGTTAGGTTAGGTTAGGTTAGGTAGTTTAGGTTAGGTTAGCCCAACCTAACATAATCATTCAATACCAACGTAATGCCAGGAAGCTCTCCGGCTTCCTCCGGGCCTCCGGCTGTGCCACCACTGCTGGATCGTCGGCTGGGAAAGTAAGGTAAGCAATAGGAAATAACAAATATAAATAGTAATGTGATCACTGTCCACTCCGGAGACCAACGAAGGGAAATAATACAATAAAATACTAAAATTTTTAAAGAAATAAATAATAAATATAATATAACAAATTAAGAGAGAAAATAACAATTAATAATAGAACGCCCCTCAGCTGCTGGGCCATCGGCTGGGACCACCTCCGCCGGAACAACAGCAGCTGTGCATGGCCCCCGGGGGCATGCTCGGCAGGAACACCGCCAGTTGGGCCGTCAGCGGCTGGAACATCGCCTGGGACCACATCAGCTGGTACAACAGCAGCCGTGCTTGGCCCCCAGGGTCACACTCAGCTGGAACACCGCCAGCTGTGCCGTCGGCTGCTGAAACCTCGGCTGGGACCACCTCAGCCGGAACAGCAGGAGTGCTTGGGCCCCAGGGGCATGCTCAGCTCGGAACACCACCGGCTGTGCCATCAACTGCTGGGACATCGGCTGGTAGCACATCAGCCGGAACAACAGCAGCTGTGCTTGGCCCCCGGGGTCAAGCACAGCTGGAACACCCCCACCTGTGCCATCAGCTGCTGGATCATCGGCTGGGACCGCATCAGCCGGAACAACAGCAGCTGTGCTTGGCCCCCAGGGAGCATGCTCGGCTGGCACACCACCAGCTGTGCCAACGACTGCTGGACCGACGGCCGGGACCACATCAGCCTGACATCGGCGGCTGGGCTTGGCCCCCAGGGGCATGTTCAGCCGGCACACCGTCTGCCGGCCTATCAGCTGCCGGGTCATCGGCAGCGTATCCACGTCAGCCAAGACAGTAGCTGGGCCTGGCCTGAGGGCAGCCGGGCCATTAGCTGCTGGACCTTTGGCAGGGACTACTTCAGCCGGAAACAGCAGCTAGGCCCGCCTGCGGGCGGGCAGGCCAAATGAGGAGCAAAATATCATAGATAAATGATCAGCATGGATAAATAAATGAGGGGAAAAATAAACAGAAAAAATGAAAACACATAGCCAGACATAATGACTGTATAAGAAATAAGCCCTTCTTTGTGCGTACCCCAACATTGCATAGGGTAACTGGCACTAGGCTCCTTCGCTATGTGCCATGACATTCTCCCTAGTTGCATCAAATGCTGCACTGGCATACTGATCAGATAGGTTAAAGGCATTGAGTAATGTGGCCTTTCGGAACACAATGCAGTAACACACGGACTTCAGACTTCGAAGACGCCTGAATCTTTTCCCACATTCTCGACACTCATGAGGGCAAACCGCCAATGAATTAACATGTGTGTTAGATATAGTTTCACGTTCTTAAAACTCCAGCCACACTCTGCACACTCGAAACGGCGTTCCTCTGAATGCCTTAACAAGTGTCTCTTCCGATGGCCAAGACGACGGAGACTCTTACCACACTCTGGACACTCGTGAGGTTTGTCAACCGAATGCGCTAAAATGTGAGTCTCCATATGACGAAGCAGACTAACCTCTTCGCGCACTTGGGACACTCGTGAGGTTTGTCATCTACACTTGTGGGGAATGTCAGCCGAATGGAATAAAATAGGAGATGCACTAAATTGTGAGTCATCATATGACGAAGCAGACTGAAGCTCTTCCCACACTAGGGACACTCGAGAGGTTTGTCCTCTACGCTTGTGGGTTTTGTCAGCCGAATGTAAAAAATATAAGGGGACCTACTTCGAAGATGCCTGAACCTCTTCCCAGCTCCTCCTCGTTACCGTGCACCAACATGTTAGTCTTCATATCTCCAAGCTGAATGAGGCTCTTCCCCTCTGTACACTTAAGAATATGAGAAGAATTGCGTGAGCACTTGGCGCTCAAGGTGATGCTCCTTTAGGCGCAGCTTGTGAAGGATAGACCTTAACGCTGATGTGTGGAAACACGTTTTGTAGTGTAACGTCCGGGAGATGGCCAGCAAGAGTGGCCGAGTCTCCTGGACGCACTTAAATGCCCCAGCGTGATGCGCAAGCAACCATGGACGGTTAGTCACAGATATGGTATTACGTTTTCTTCTGCCCCAAAATTTCGCCGTTTGCTTTGCATACAGCGACTATTAATTACGTAGCTTATAGAGGTACGTAACAAGCATAACGTTTTCCAGTTTGTTGCAAAATCCTGGGAGATGGTATCTTTGAAGGCTCCTTTACATGCAACATGGGGAATTGGATGACGGGTAAGGTGAGGCGTGTTGTGCATCGCTTTGGCTAGTTTGGTCTACAAGTTCATTATGGAGAATACCACAATGTGCTGGGACCCATTGGATAGAGGTGTCATAACCGTTCAATTGATGTTTGTGAAGGAGTTGAAGGCATGGGTAGACAATCTCCTTGCACGTTTTTGAAGAGTACGTAATTGCTTGAATTGCGCTCTTGGAGTCACTACAGATTGTATATATCCCAACTGGTAATGTGATGATTTGGAGAGCTTGATACAAGCATATAATTCCGCTGTGAAAATAGATAGTTGGTTTGGTAACCCATCCATCCTGCTTGAGATGGTATTCCGGTATCCATACAGCGCTAGTGACCGAGG